>ONZH01016517.1:0-15565 GCA_900303285.1 Rhinella marina
GGGTTGTTCATTTTTAAATAACTATTTCGGCGTTATTCGACATACAAACAGACAAGCGCCATATAGGTGTTGACTTTTTCAGTAAAGTTCAATTGCCAATCTGTGAATCCGTTTTCGTGGGGTTTTTTATTTTAAATAACTATTTGCGGCGTTATTTACCATACAAACAGACAAGCGCCATATAGTGCTAACTTCTTCAGTGTAGTTGAATTGCCAAAAAAACTGTGAATCCGTGTTTTTGGGGTTGTTCATTTTAAATAACTATTTGCGGCGTTATTCGCCATACAGAGAAGCGCTATATAATCTTAACTTCTTCAGTGTAGTTAAATTGCAAAAAAAAAACTGTGAATCCGTGTTTGTGGGTCGTTCATTTTAAATAACTATTTTCGGCATTAATCGCCATACAAACAGACAAACGCCATATAATGCTAACTTCTTCAGTGTAGTTGAATTGCCAAAAAAACTGTGAATCCGTGTTTTTGGGGTTGTTCATTTTAAATAACTATTTGCGGCGTTATTCGCCATACAGAGAAGCGCTATATAATCTTAACTTCTTCAGTGAAGTTAAATTGCCAAAAAAAACTGTTAATCCATGTTTGTGGGTTGTTCATTTTAAATAACTATTTACGGTGTTAATCGCCATACAAACAGATAAGCGCCATATAATGCTAACTTCTTCAGTGAAGTTGAATTGCCAAAAAAGCAGTGAATCCGTGTTTGTGGGGTTGTTCATTTTAAATAAATATTTGCGGCGTTATTCGCCATACAAACAGACAAGCGCCATATAGTGCTAACTTCTTCAGTGAAGTTGAATTGCCAAAAAACAGTGAATCCGTGTTTGTGGGGTTGTTCATTTTAAATAAATATTTGCGGCGTTATTCGCCATACAAACAGACAAGCGCCATATAGTGCTAACTTCTTCAGTGAAGTTGAATTGCCAAAAAACAGTGAATCCGTGTTTGTGGGGTTGTTCATTTTAAATAACTATTTGTGGAGTTATTCGCCATTCAAACAGACAAGCGCCATATAGTGCTAACTTCAGTGTAGTTGAATTGCCAAAAAAACTGTGAATCCGTGTTTTGGGGTTGTTCATTTTAAATAACTATTTACGGCGTTAATAGACTAAATGTCAGCTGCATTGACTTTCTCTCTGCATCAACAAACACAAACACTAAATGAAATAGACGATATATAGCCAGGCGAAGCCGGGTCTTTCTGCTAGTACTATATATAATACAGTCCTTATTTGACTGCTTGTTTGTGTATTAGAAGTAACAGCAAATCTAATGTTACTTTAAGGCTAACAGCGTGTCCTACCTGCCTTGATAGTTCATACGGCTGGTGGTAGTGTATACTACCCGCCTTCAACAAGCACATGGTCTGGTGGGTTCTCTAGTTCCACCGATCGCTGCCTTGCTTGTCTTTGACTTCCTGGCTGTATTCACTTAGCGCACGCGCACCACACCTGGCCAGACACCAGGAACTCCCAGACCTGTAGCGTGGTATACTTCAATTCAAATCGTGATTTCTCAATTTGTCACTTTGTTATTGTACATAATATAGTCATCTTTTCACCAGATGTGTTTCAGAACACAAGTTATTTCTTCAGTGGTATCAATAGTGATTTTTTGGGGGGCTGTAACTTTCTTTTATACATAAGATTTAAATTAAATCTGGACTGGACTGTATATAGGATCATTACTATAATACCTTATATAGATCTAGGATTCACTATGCCATATTGTGAGTGAAAAACATATATTATTCACAATATATTGATGTTATTAGTCATATATACAGTATTTACAATCATTAATATTTAAATATGATGATGATGAAGATTATTGAGCTCAAGAATCTTCACCATCATCATATTTAGACCCTACATTATGCAGACCCTACATTATGCAGAAGCTATTGGCCAATATTCCTTTTCAACACAGACCTAAAATGGTGGGCCAAGGCCTTAGAAAAAAATCCAAACCCCCTATTACTGAACATCATTGTAGCTGAAAAAACAGGATTGGTTAAAGGAAGACAAGGGAAAGATAACACCTCTAGGGTAATAACTTCTTTTAAGCAACAATGCCGAAAAGGCATTCAACAGGGTAGGTTCGCCCTATACGATAGTCACACGTCACTAATTTAATTTCCCAGACGTGTGTACTGTAGAGACACGATCTTCACTCTTTATTGTGATTCCAGTGTCAAGATTAAAGTAAATGGGGATCTCTCAATGTTTCCATATATATAACGGCACCTGACAGAGTTGTTCTCTTTTACCCACCTTATACGTTATTGTAATGGAAACTTAATACAAAAGATTTGCCAAGATTCTAATATCCAAAGTGTTGAAGCTGGCTCATTCACTCACAATACAGTAACTTTTGTGAATGATTTGCTGATTTTGACCACGAACCCAATATAGTCTCTCCCTCGCATTTCACAATTGCTTGAGGAGTATAGGACGATATCTAACTTTAAAGTTATTTTCAGCAAGTCAGAATCCTTATTTCAATTTGTGGACTTTTTTTTTTAACTGAGGACCTACCCTCAGGATAAGTCATCAGTATCTGATCAGTGGGGATCAGAGATCCAGTATGCCTGCTGATCAGGTCTTAGAGGAAGCTGTTAAGCTCTCCAGAGTTCTGGTGAGTTTCTCAGCCTCCTCGCAGCTTACCAGGCATGACGCTTTACACTGTATAGATGCTATGTTTGGTATCGTAGCTCAACCACATTCACTTGAATGGGACAGAGCTGCGCCTAGGCCATGTGACCAATAGTCAGGAAGTCACTGGCCTAGGCTAAGCTACAAGAAGGCTGTGAGTGCTGCAGCCGTCTCAAACAGCTGATCAGAGGGCCCCCACGAGTGTTAGACCCCCACCAATCAGATACTGATAACCTATATGAAAAAGGTCCTGACACCTGGTTGGAGGCTTGCCTGAAGAGATACCCTTTGGCTCCTAAGATATTATCCACTATGTATGACTGGTTCTCACTCAGGATTCTCCTCCCAGACCACTAACTGACCCAAAACTATGCTTTATTCTTTGTAGATTCCATGGATTCTGACAATGTATCACAATTAGAGATGAGCGAACGTGCTCGAAACGAGCACTGTACCGCTCGGCTCCCCTGCGCTCAAGAGGACGGAAGCGGCTGCCTGCGCCCATGCAAGCGCAGGGGAGCCGAGCGGTACAGTGCTTGTTTCGAGCACGTTCGCTCATCTCTAATCACAATACTTTGTGGTTGTCTTTGATAAATCTTTGGCCTCTGTAGAATGGTACCAAGTTATGTGAAATCATTGTTCTGTAATTGCTTATTCTCTCATGTAATTCTCTAATATATAAAGCTGAGTGTATGTGTGTGTGTGTGTATGCCCGCTAAAGGAATCTGCACCGTCGCAGCTACAATCACGACATTTGGCACACAGGTACATCAGGTGTCCGGGAATGTTTTAGAATGGGTCTCAGCTCTCCAGGACGTACTCTTCCTGAGATATTCCCAAAAAATGCATTAGTCAATAAAAGCTTGGTCACATGACCCTTATCAGCCAATAGAAGCTCACAGGCAGTCTCCACACACACCAGGTTTCCATAACAAGCCAGTTCACTGCTGTAGGTCTGTTTTAAAGGGGCAGAGCCCTGTGGATGACACTGTGAAAGGGATATTCCGGTTACCATAAATATAACTTATGTTTTAGACTAACTCATCATCAATCATTACCTCATATAATGTAAATTTCACATATTTACCATTCAGTAGTAATAAAAGATGTTTTCTTCCACTGCTACCCACTTTCCTCCTAAATTACTATGGCATCGACCTGTAATTCAGGCCACCTTCAAAAGAAGGACTTAAAAGCCCCACCCCCAGGTCCCACTAAGTCACGCCCCTCACTCAGTCAGGCCATGCCCCTTCCATGCCGCATTTGACCGGGATTGAAAAAATGAAGGTAAAAATCAACTTCTGTCAGCTGCAGGGGAGGGAGGGTGACTTTCTCCCTGCAGCTCATGCTCAGACTGCACAGTTCTGCTGTCTGAGAGTGAACTGTTCAAAAGGACATCCCTGTGTCCATCCAGACACATGACAGAGGACAGGGAGTCTGAAAGCCAGACTGTCCAGCCTCCCCCCAACGTGAAGCCATGCCACCGGTCCCCATGATGCCATACCCCTAAACACGAGGCCACACCCCCTGTTTCCATGAAGACATGGAGGAGAAGCTGTCTGAGCGTGAGCTACTGAAAGGGTGGACATCCCTGTTTAAGTCCAGGCCCTGCACTGGACGGTGGACAGGGAGTCTGAAAGCCAGACTGTCCAGCCTAAAACCGGACTTCTGGCCATCCTAGGGGCAGGCTGATGTTAGGGTGGCCAGATGTCCGGCTTTAGGCTGGACAGTCCAGTTTTCTGGCTACCTGTTCTCCGTCCGGCGCAGTGCGTGGATGGACGCAGGGATGTCCACCCTTTCAGTAGCTCACTCTCAGACAGCTTCTCCTCCGTCTCTTCACAGAGCCAGGGGGCGTGGCTTCATGGGAACTGGGGGTGCTGCTTCACGTTTGGGGGAATGGCCGGTGAGGTCCGGCTTTCTGGGGTGCAGACAGTCGCCACCCTAGCTGCTGTGGAGGTCACAGTTAAAGGGGAGGGCACTATGGATGTTTCTGTTAAGGGGCGGGCTGCTGTAGCGGTCGCTGTTAAAGGGGCGAGCACTGTAGAGGTCACTCTCGATATCTTTTAACAAGACACACACAAACATTAAATTAAATAAATTAAATATACCCGGGCGAAGTCAAGTCCTTCAGCTAATAAATATATATATATATATATATATATATATATATAATATTATTTTATGTACCCCAAACAAGGCTCTGACCCTCTTACTGCACTGCAACACTAGTGGTGCTTCTGCTAAGGGACACTAGTGGTGCTTCTTTGAATAAAGCACCCCAAAACATCCTTTAGAACAGAGTGCAGTGCTGTATAACAGGCTAACCCCAATGCCCAGTCACTGGTGCTCAGTGTACCAGAATAGTGATTTCACTGCCTGATAATCCCCTATGGATTCTGTCTAGAAATCATCCCTCTCCTATCCCTGCAATTCAGACTATCTATCCCTGATCTCCTCATTTCTTTTCTTTAGCAACGTTTTTCTATCACTTGCCCCATCTCTCCTGACGTCTGTCTCTGGTCTAAAATCAATTGCAAATGGCGGATTCCAGCTCTGCAGAGCTATTTATAGGGCTGTGACATCACAGGACCTGGCTGGCTGCTAATTGGCTACACGTCTGCATGTGATCGCATTGTGAGTGTTTTTCCCCCCACTCTGCATACCGTAGAGTGGCACAATCACATAATTTGGAGGTAGCGGCAGCTAGGACACAGCGTGTGGAGACGGCGGCAGCAGCATGAGTAGGCCGCAGAGTGGCACAATTACATATTTTGGAGGTAGCGGCAGATAGGACACAGCATGCGGAGGCAGCAGCAGCAGCATACCGTAGAGTGGCACAATTACATAATTAGGTAGCGGCAGCTATGACACAGCGTGAGGAGGCGGCGACAGCAGCATGAGTAGGGAACAGAGTGGCACAATTACATAATTGGACATAGCAGCAGCTAGGACACAGCGTGTGGAGGCGGCGGCATCAGCAGCAGTAGCATACCGTAGAGTGGCACAATTACATAATTTGGAGGTAGCGGCAGCTAGGACACAGCGTGTGGAGGTGGCGACAGCAGCATCAGTAGGCAACAGAGTGGCACAATTATATAATTTGGACGTAGCGGCAGCTAGGACACATCGTGTGGAGGCGGCGGCAGCAGCAGCAGTAGCATACCGTAGAGTGGCACAATTACATAATTTGGACGCAGCGGAAGCTAGGACACAGCGTGTGGAGGTGGCAGCAGCATCATCAGGCCACAGAGTGGCATGGTGACATAGCCTGGAGGTGACAGCAGCTGCAAGAGGCAGCAGTCAAACAAATTTCAAGGCCACAGAGTGGCACTGTAACAGCAGCTGCAAGAGGCAGCAGCAGTCGAACAAATTTCAAGGCCACAGAGTGGCACTGTAACAGCAGCTGCAAGAGGCAGCAGCAGTTGAACAAATTTCAAGGCCAAAGAGTGGTACCGTAACAGCAGCTGCAAGAGGCAGCAGTCGAACAAATTTCAAGGCCACAGAGTGGCACCATTACAGCAGCTGCAAGAGGCAGCAGCAATCGAATACATTTGCTAGGCCACAGAGTGGCACCGTAACAGCAGCTGCAAGAGGCAGCAGCAGTTGAATACATTTGCTAGGCCACCGAGTGGCACCGTAACAGCAGCTGCACGAGGCAGCACTCGAATACATTTCAAGGCCACAGAGTGGGAGAGGCAGCAGGAGTCGTACTAATTTTAATGAGAAAGAATGGCACAGTGACATACCCTGGGAGAGGCAGCAGCAGTCATAAAAATTTAAATGCAACATACCGTAGAGTGGCACAATTACATAATCAAGAGGTAGCGGCAGCTAGGACACAGCGTGTGGATGCGGCGGCAGCAGCAGCATGAGTAGGCTACAGAGTGGCACAATTACATAATTTGGAGTTAGCGGCAGATAGGAAACAGCGGGTGGAGGCGGCGGCTGCAGCAGCAGCATACCGTAGAGTGGCACAATTACATAATTTGGAGGTAGCGGAAGATAGGAGGCGGCAGCAGCAAGAGTAGGCCACAGAGTGGCACAATCACATAATTTGGAGGTAGCGGCAGCTAGGACACAGCGTGTGGAGGCGGCAGCAGCAGCATGAGTGGGCCACAGAGTGGCACAATTATATAATTTGGACGTAGCGGCAGCTAGGAGACAGCGTGTGGAGGTGGCGGCAGCAGCAGCAGTAGCATACCGTAGAGTGGCACAATTACATAATTTGGACGCAGTGGCAGCTAGGACACAGCGTGTGGATGCGGCAGCAGCATGGTGAAATAGCCTGGAGGTGACTGCAGTAGCAGCATGAGTAGACTTGATTGTTGAGGTGGCAGCAGCATCAGACGGCTACATATTGGGTCAGTGACAGAGTGGAGAGGTGGGTGGCAATACCAGTCACTGGTAAAGATGCTGGGTGGTAGAAGGAGCAGCTGGTAGTGTGGCATCAGGTGGGTGGCAGCATCATAAGAGTGGCTGAGGCAGGTAGCCTGAAGAATAGAGTCTTATTTGTCAAGGTTTGGGTGACGCATCATGGCTGATTTAATCTGATGCATCAGGCGTTGGTGGGGTGGGTGGAAATCCAGGCTGATCCACGCCTGATTCATCTTGACAAAGGTGAGTCTTTCCACATTTTGGAAGGACAGGCAAGTTCTCCTTGGGGTAACTATGGCCCCCGCCGCACTGAACACCCGCTCTGATGCCACACTAGTAGCCGGGCAGGACATATTCTCCAGTGCAAAGCCACAAATCCAGTTTGGCTGCCCAGTAGTCCAGCGGATCTTCAATGTGGGGTGGCAGGGTGCTGTCCAAGTAGGCCACCACCTGCTATTTCAGGGACTGTTCCTGGTCTACCTTCTGCTGCTGGTGAGTACTTTCCGTACTTGGCGGATGAAGAAAGCTGCTCATCAGTGACTCCAGACTCAAGTTGCTGCTGATGGAGCTGGTACTGCTCCTTACTTCTGACCCCCCCACAGCAGCCGTGGCAGTGGGACATGAGCTCTGAGGTACCCCCCGATCAGACCGGCGAGAGGCCCTGCAGTGGAGGCTGAGGTGGTGGAGAAGGAGCCGGACATTAGCGCAGGATCAGCAGTTTGACAACGAGGAGGAGAAAGTGGCATCACCTGTTCAAGTTGCTTGTATGGCTGGGCAGGAAGCACATTGACCCAGTGGGCCGTAAAGGACATGTACTCGCCTTGACCGTAGTTACAACTCCACACGTGGGCGCTGCCGTGCACTTTGGCTGACACTGGCAGGCTTAATGACTGGGCCACCTTCTCTTCTACATATTTGTGCAGGGCTGGGACTGACTTTTTGGCAAAGAAATGACGGCTTGGGACTCTCTACCTCGGCTCAGCACAAGCAATCAGTTCTCTGAATGGTGCAGAGTCCACCAGTTGAAAAGGGAGGGACTGCAGCACGAGCACCTTGGACAGGAGCACGGTCAGCTTCTGCGCTGTAGGATGGCTGGACGCGTACTGCTGTCTCTTTGCAATCGCCTCGCTGAACAACTACTGCTGTAATGAGTGGCAAGAAATAAGAGGAGGAGGGGCAGGAGCATCTGGAGCGGTAGATAATGACAGACAGGTCCCTTCGGCAGAGGTGCTGGAGCCTTGACTGCCTGAAATGGAATGCGTGCCACTGGGTGATGCTGCTATTGCTGCTGCCGACTAGACCGCCACATCTGAGCCACGGATTTCTGCCCCACCTCTTGGCTTCCAAGCAGCTGCTGACTGTCCTCAAGTAGTTCGTTCTCGCTGTATAGTGGCGCAGAGCCCATAGCATATAGTACTTCTCTGGCTGAGGGAACCGAAAAGGACAGAGGCAGGTTGAGGACAGGTGAGGGCACTGGAGCTGCTCCGGGCCCATGCCAACTAAGGGTTGTGCCTGACGAACCCACGACTCTTGGCTGGGGGTTTCAGATGTCATCTGGGAGGAAGTGGATGACCGAGTCAACCATTCAAGAACATCTGGGTTGGTGGTCAACACACAACCACTAGATGACACCGGTAGCTGTGGCCTCGCCAAGTGACCCCTAATGCCACGTTCCCTACCTCTCCTGCGACCTGTGCCTTTTTCAGAAACAGTTGTGCCACTGCCGCTTCCTTCTGAAGGTCCTGTCACCCCCCTGTCTGTCATACTGTTTAATAAAAAATTTAAAATAAAAGGAAATTAAGATTCCCCCAAAAAATATACTTTGCTCACTGCCTTGCACAACTGCTTAACTATTTCTTTAAGAAATACCGGCACCCACAGAGTGGGTTAACAATGGGTTGCTTAACAGCACTACACACTATATGATGATTTTCTTTTTCTACGGCGACTGATGCTGCAAATAGTTATTTAAAGCTAACAACCCCACAAACACGGATTCACTGTTTTTTTTGGCAATTCAACTTCACTCACTATGTTAGCACAATATCACGCTTTTCTGTTTGGATGGCGAATAACGCCACAAATAGTTATGTAATACTAACAACTCCACAAACACGGATTCACTGTTTTTTTGGCAAGTCAACTTCACTGATTACGTTGGCACAATATCACGCTTTTCTGTCTGGATGGCGAATAACGCCGCAACTATTTCTTTCACATTTACAAGCTGCCAATCACGGATTATATATGTTTTTCCCCAAACACAATCCAAAAGATTTTTTTTTAAAGTTTTTTATTATTATTATTATTATTTATTTTTTTTTATGTACCCCAAACAAGGCTCTGACCCTCTTACTGCACTGCAAAAAGCGACACTAGTGGTGCTTCTTTGAATAATGCACCCCAAAACAGCCTTTAGAACAGAGTGCAGTGCTGTATGGCAGGCTAACCCCAATGCCCTCTCACTGCTGGTCAGTGTACCAGAATAGCGATTTCATTGTCTGATAATCCCCTATGGATTCTGTCTAGAAATCGTCCCTCTCCTATCCCTGCAATTCAGATTATGTATCCCTGATCTCCTCATTTCTTTTCTTTAGCTTTTCTTTCACTTGCCGTATCTCTCCTGACGTCTGTCTCTGGTCTAAAATCAATAGCAAATGACGGATTCCAGCGCCACAGAGCTATTTATAGGGCTGTGTTATCACAGGACCTGGCTGGCTGCTAATTGGCTACATGTCTGCATGCGATCGCATTGTGGGTGTTTACTTCTTTGTCCCAGAAATCCTTCCCACATGTCATGCCATGTGCTTGCGGCCATTTTAGATTAAAAAAAAAAAGATTTGTTACTACGAATCGCCATGAAATTCGCTTTTGTTGCGAATCGAATTTTCCATGAAATTCGTAATGAATTCCATTTTGTCAGCTTCGATTCGCTCATCTCTAGTCATTTGTCATGTCTTTAGTACAGGCTGCAATGCCTTTGCATTCCATATATTAAATTAGAAGGACAAATACCAAGCGAATATACAGGTGCTGCTGAAACAATTGCAGTCTTTTATGGTAAATAGATCCATTTATTGAGGCTACCAGTTTCAGCACCTAACTAGTCATTATACGGCTTTGTAATAAGTTGTGGAAAGCTTACCTTTTTATCAACTGTACAGGAAACCGCAGCAGGGACCCTATTGGCGACATATGCCCCAGTGTGCTCATACAGAGGCATAAATCAAAGCCTTCCACCGAACACCTATCATGGAAGGCTCAAACAGTGGGACAGATTTACTACCTTATAGATGTGGTAAACATAGACAGGCTGCTTAGACCTGCACCAGATTTATCACAGGGGCTCAGGTTGGATGATAAATCTGGTGTAGGGATAGACACGTTTCTCTGACTCTATACCTACTATTGGTTACCGTACATTGAGACAGAATTTTACACCTGAATTTTGGTACAATGTTGGCAAAAAATGTCATCTTAGGCCACACTCCTTTTTCGAACTAGTCACAGAAACTATTTCTAAACCCAGATGCATTAATTTATCCCACTTTGTGGCACAATTTCGGCCAAAATCTAGATGCACTCATGTTAGTAAATGTGGGCCAGCTTTGTTTGGTGTGGAAAAACATCATTAGCTTGCCTGTGAATGAAATAGACTGCATACTGTGAGCAAGGCTATCCTTAGGGTATATTCACATAAGTCATTTTTTGCTTCTGAATATTAATTCCATTAATCTAATTTGGATTACATAGCTAGTACATGTGAAAACTAAAAAAAATCTCTACAGCAAATTTGTCATATGTGATATATTGTGGGGCATGAATGGATCAAAATTAGGGCAGCACTGAGGTCGAATTCATACATGCAGTTTTTTATGCACCTGTTGATCCAATTTTTGATTCTTTTTTTTTAGCCAGCTAACTAAAATACATAATGTTATACAGCAAGCTTTGGAGACTCTGACATCCCTTCTTCAGACCTGGAATGAAAAAATCTCTAAAGAAACAAGGATATACATAGGGAAGAAAAGAGAGGTGGATTAATATATTGCAAAACACCAACAAACAGGGAATGGTCTTGGAGAAAGAGTCCTTAATTGGTTTACAGATGAGCTGAGTTTATGAGCAGAGTTTAGACAAACCCACTACTAGAAGTACTAAGAAAAACTGCAAGGAAACTACACAATACTCTACTCAAAGATGACCGTCTCAGGAAAATATTCCCAGACACTCCCATGCTATATTTCAGACAACCTCCAAATTTGAGAAATCAGGAGTTCACTACCATCCCTGCAATGTGAGGAGCTGCAAAACCCAAACATTTCACTATGGCCATAGCATTACAGACCTTCAAATCTCAAAGAAATAGACGAGTTTGGGAATACAAATTGATGACTGTCTTTGATGCACTGAATTTGTCTGAATTTGTTTGGTAGCATTGGAAAAAAAAGTCTTGTTCTAAAACAGTTGATCCAAATAAGATCCTTTAATGAGGGCAGAATGAAGAATTTTTGGACTACTTGTTGAGAACAAGACATTGCTTCTTCCACTACTACTGTATGGGTAAAAACATAGGCAGAAATCAATTTCAGCAGCAGCAGTACAATATGGAACCTGATAGACAAGGCAAGAGATATGAAGCTGTGTAGGAGTAGCAGTAGCAGCAGCCATGGCAGCAACAGTCCAATGTGGGATCCGGTTGCAAGAAAATGTGCTGCTGTAAAGGCATAGTAGTTGTGGCTACATGATACATGATACATGATGGACAGGCAGATAGCAGTAGTGGCATAATTTAACTGGTGATAAGTAGTCACTGTCAGCAATCGTAGATCTACTTAACTTGTGGGTATTGACTAGAGATGAGCGAACATGCTCGTCCGAGCTTGGTGCTCATTCGAGCATTAGTGTATTTGCATATGCTCGATACTCGGACGACCATATCGCGATCCTCGAGGAAATGGCATCTTCCTCTTCCTGCATGTTAGGCGCCTTTTCTCAGCCAATCAACATGCAGGAGAGTCTTTGGTACGTCCTAGCATCACATGGGGCCCCTACAAGTCGATAGCAAGGATTGGCTGGCCAGATCAGATGACCTGGGAATATAAGAATCTGGTCCCGTGCTGCTCGTGTCAGACGCCGCCTGCATGAGATTATGGATAGAGCTGCTGTCTGTCAGGGAGAGTGTTAGGGCCTCAATTTAGATTTTGGTTAGGCAGGAATCATTCTCAAAGAACCCAACAGCCCTTCTAAGGGCTACAAGCACCTTTTTTTTTGGTCTCCTCCTGGCTGCTGGCTGGGACTTGTAGTGCAGCTACCGCCATTTTGGCTGCACACTGTGTACAGTGACTGGTGGCAGAAGGGACAGCATGTGGTCCACACAGACCCAAAAGAAATTGCCCAAAGTCCTCTCAGTACTCATTTTTGCTGCTGCTGGTGCTGCTGCTGTACCTTGGCTTGCTGGGATCAGTAGTGCAATCCAGGGAATACGTTTTTTCTCTCATTTATAAATACTACAGTCCAGTGAACAATTATGTCGTGTGCTGTACAGTAGCGTCAGTCTAGGGAATACGTTTTTTTATATATATACTACAGTGCAGTGAAAAATTGAGTGGTTTGCGGTGCAATAGCCGCCGTCTAAAGACTACGTTTTTCCTCTCAGTCATATATACTACAGCGCAGTGCAAAATTCTGTCGTATGCTGCACACTAGCCGGAGTGTAGAAAATATACGTTTTTTTTCTCTCAGTTATATATCCTACAGTGCAGTGTAAAATTGAGTGGTTTGCGGTGCAATAGCCGCCGTCTAAAGACTATGTTTTTCCTCTCAGTCATATTTACTACAGTGCAGTGCAACATTGTGTTGTGTGCTGCACACTAGCCAGAGTGTAGAAAATATATGTTTTTTCTCTCAGTTATATATCCTACAGTGCAGTGTAAAATTGAGTGGTTTGCGGTGCAATAGCCGCTGTCTAAAGACTACGTTTTTCCTTTCAGTCATATATACTACAGTGCAGTGCAAAATTCTGTTGTGTGCTGCACACTAGCCGGAGTGTAGAAAATATACGTTTTTTCTCTCAGTTATATATCCTACAGTGCAGTGTAAAATAAAGTGGTTTGCGGTGCAATAACCGCCCTCTAAAGACTACGTTTTTCCTCTCAGTCATATATACTATAGTGCAGTGCAAAATTCTGTCGTGTGCCGCACACTAGCCGGAGTGTAGAAAATATACATTTTTCCTCTCAGTCATATATACTACAGTGCAGTGCAAAATTCTGTTGTGTGCTGCACACTAGCCGGAGTGTAGAAAATATAATTTTTTTCTCTCAGTTATATATCCTACAGTGCAGTGTAAAACTGAGTGGTTTGTGCTGCAATAGCCGCCCTCTAAAGACTACGTTTTTCCTCTTAGTCATATATACTACAGTGCAGTGCAAAATTCTGTTGTGTGCTGCACACTAGCCGGAGTGTAGAAGATATACGTTTTTTCTCTCAGTTATATATCCTACAGTGCAGTGTAAAATAAAGTGGTTTACGGTGCAATAGCCGTCGCCTAAAGACTATGTTTTTCCTCTCAGTCATATATACTATAGTGCAGTGCAAAATTGTGTTGTGTGCTGCACACTAGCCGGAGTTTAGAAAATGTACATTTTTCCTCTCAGTCATATATACTACAGTGCAGTGCAAAATTCTGTCGTGTGCTGCACACTAGCCGGAGTGTAGTAAATATACGTTTTTCCTCTCAGTCATATATACTACAGTGCAGTGCAAAATTGTGTCATGTGCTGCACACTAGACGGAGTGTAGAAAATATACGTTTTTCCTCTCAGTCATATATACTACAGTGCAGTGCAAAATTGTGTCGTGTGCTGCACACTAGCCGGAGTGTAAAAAATATACGTTTTTTCTCTCAGTTATATATCCTACAGTGCAGTGAAAAACTGAGTGGTTTGCGGTGCAATAGCCGCTGTCTAAAGACTACGTTTTTCCTCTCAGTCATATATACTACAGTGCAGTGCAAAATTCTGTCGTGTGCTGCACACTAGCCGGAGTGTAGAAAATATAAGTTTTTCCTCTCAGTCATATATACTACAGTGCAGTGCAAAATTGTGTTGTGTGCTGCACACTAGCCGGAGTGTAGAAAATATATGTTTTTTCTCTCAGTTTTATATCCTACAGTGCAGTGTAAAACTAAGTGGTTTGCGGTGCAATAGCCGCCGTCTAAAGACTACATTTTTCCTCTCAGTCATATACTGTATACTACAGTGCAGTGCGAAATTGTGTCATGTGCTGCACAATAGCCGGAGTGTAGAAAATAGAAAATCAACCCCCCGCCCAGGACCCCGGCACAAGCGCCTCCCGCCCTACAACCACCCCTTCACCTCCACTATCCTCCACAACCTCCACCAATGTGTCCCAGCGCAGCGTTCAGCTGTCTTTGCAGCAGACATTTGAGCGTAAGTGCAAATACAATTCCAGCCACCCACATGCACAAGCCCTAAACGTCCACATCTCCAAATTGTTGAGCCTGGAGATGCTGCCCTATAGACGGGTAGAGACTGAGGCTTTCTGCAACCTAACGGCGGTGGCTGTCCCTCGGTACTTGGTCCCCAGCCGCCACTATTTTTCCCGATGTGCCATCCCAGCCCTACACCAGCACGTGTCAGAGAACATCATCCGTGCCCTGACCAACGCGGTTACTGAGAAGGTCCACCTAACCACGGACACGCGGACAAGTGCTTGCGGGCAGGGACACTATATCTCACTGACGGCACATTGGGTTAACTTGGTGGAGGCTAGGACTGAGTCTGACCCTGGGGCCGCTCATGTGCTGCCCACACCGAGGATTACGGGGCCTGCCTCGGTCACAGTTTTATTATGTCACAGGCTTATTATGCCTCTTCCTCCAACCCCTCCTCCTCCTCTCAATTACCATCCGTGAGCACGGCGCCTTTAGTCGGTAACTCCAGGTGCAGGTGCATTGCCATGGGTAAGCGCCAACAGGCGGTGCTGAAACTGCTGAGCTTAGGTGACAAGAGGCACACCACCCAAGAGCTGTTACAGGGCATCACGGCGCAGACCGATCTTTGGCTGGCGCCGCTGAACCTCAAACCAGGCATGGTTGTGTATGACAACGGGCGTAACCTGGTGCAACTCTACAACCTGGTGTAACTCTGCAACTCGGCAAACTCTCACATGTGCCATGCCTGGCCCACGTGTTCAATCTTGTGGTTCAGCGGTTCCTCAAGACTAGAGATGAGCGAATCATTCAAAAAATTATTCGTCAAACATTCGCCGAACTTTTCCTAAAATTCGTATATTCGACGAGATTCGTTGTATTTGCGTACAAAATATACGTTATTATGTGCTATTAGCGAACATTCGCTCACTAATAACGAGCGTTCATTTACAAAATGTACGCAACTTCTTAGAAGACATACGCATGAGCGTACAAATAGCTTACGAATCTCAGCGTACTATTGTCTAAGCAATTATGTAATACACAGGCACGTACGAGGAGAGGCC
>ONZH01016518.1:0-24795 GCA_900303285.1 Rhinella marina
ATTGAGTGGGGTGTTTTAGCAGTCATATGTGGTGATCCTGGTGTGGCACAGGTTGCACACCACAGTCCATCGGTCATCCTCACTTTCTTTAAAGAACCTCCAGACTTGCAAACATCTAGGACTCGCCACGGGAGCTTCACTACGTGAAACAGTTGCTGCTGATGCACCAGCTCTGGCCCTGCTTCTCCCTCTGGCCACACCACTGCCTCTTACAACCTGTTCTGGTGCAGCACTCACCTCCGCCTCAGAAGCACTGTCTTCACTCGGCATATCAACCCAGCTTGGGTCAGTCACCTCGTCATCCTCCGATTCTTCAGTCTGCTCCCCCCTCGGAATTCCACCCCTTACAACAACTTCACCACTGTCTGACAACCGTGTCTCCTCATCGTCCGACACCTCTTTACAAACTTCTTCCACTAACTCAACATTGTCATTGTCATCATCATCACCCACAGACTGCGACAGTTGAAACACTTGGGCATCGGGAAAGAGGTCAGCAGCAACCTGAGAAGTTTTTTGTGACTCTGGGAAGGGTCCAGAAAACAGTTCCTGAGAGTATGCCGGATCGCATTCCAAATTTTCCTGGGAGGGGGCAGACTGGGGGGAAGGAGGATGAGGTGGAGGAGCCAGAGGAGTGCTCCCTTGGGTAATGTGGGTGGACTGCGTGGAAGACAGACTGGCGGAAAAATTACTTGAAGCATTATCCGCAATCCACGAGATCAGCTGTTCGCACTGTTGTGGTTTCAACAGTCCTCTACCACGTGTCCCTGTAAGTTGAGACATGAAGCTAGGGAGTGTAGCTCTGCGTCGTTCCACAGCTCCCTCATCAGCAAGTACTGTCTCACTCTGCCCAGGACCACGGTCTCTGCCCCCTGCAGTAATTGAATGCCCAAGCCCACGCCCACGCCCTCGTCCTCGTCCTCGACCCTTAGCCCTGGGGTTCCACATTTTCTGTATATAATTGTATTCTATAAAAAAAATAAATAAATTGGCCTGGTGTATTGAAACCCACAAACTTGGTCAGTCTGGTTTAATTTTGTGAAGTACAGAAAGTGTCACCTGGACAGTATATACGGTTTGGAGTCAGTGTCCTGAACTGTGACACACAGAAAGGTTACACGCAGCTGTGTGAAATGGATTTGTATCACTCAGCTAAAACAACAAAATTTTTTTTTTTTTCTATTTTTTTTTTTTTTTATATTTTTTTCTTTTAGTTTTGTTTTTTTGGGAACGTGACGTGCAGAAACTATCGTACAGCTGACTGACACCCTAATGACGGTGGCTATTTAAACTGCCACCCAGACAAATTTCGCACAGAGATTTTTAGGATCAAGCTATATATACGTGACAGGTAGCAAGTGACTTGGTTGTATTTTTTGACATACAGAAAGTGTCACCTGGACAGTATATACGGTTTGGAGTCAGTATGCTGAACTGTGTCACACAGAAAGGTTACACACAGCTGTGTGAAATGGATTTGTATCACTCAGCTAAAACAACAAAAAAAATTATTTTTTTTCTATTTTTTTTGTTAAATATTTTTTTCTTTTAGTTTTGTTTTTTTGGGAATGTGACGTGCAGAAACTATCGTATAGCTGACTGACACCCTAATGACGGTGGCTATTTAGACTGCGACCCAGACAAATGTCGCACAGAGATTTTTAGGATCAAGCTATATATACGTGACAGGTAGCAGGTGACTTGGTTGTATTTTGTGACGTACAGAAAGTGTCACCTGGACAGTATATACGGTTTGGAGTGAGTGTGCTGAACTGTGACACACAGAAAGGTTACACGCAGCTGTGTGAAATGGATTTGTATCACTCAGCTAAAACAACAAAAAAAATATTTTTTTTCAATTTTTTTAAAATATTTTTTTCTTTTAGTTTTGTTTTTTGGGAACGTGACGTGCAGAAACTATCGTACAGCTGACTGACACCCTAATGACGGTGGCTATTTAGACTGCGACCCAGACAAATGTCGCACAGAGATTTTTAGGATCAAGCTATATATACGTGACAGGTAGCAGGTGACTTGGTTGTATTTTGTGACGTACAGAAAGTGTCACCTGGACAGTATATACGGTTTGGAGTGAGTGTGCTGAACTGTGACACACAGAAAGGTTACACGCAGCTGTGTGAAATGGATTTGTATCACTCAGCTAAAACAACAAAAAAACTAATTTTTTTTCTATATTTTTTTTGTATTTTTGTTTTTTTGGGAACGTGAGGTGCAGAAACTATCGTAGAGCTAACTGACACCCTACTGATGGTAGCTATTTAGACTGCGACCCAGACAAATGTCGCACAGAGATTTTTGGGATCAAGCCATACACGTGACAGGCAGCAAATGACTTGGTTGTATTCGGTGACATACAGAAAGTGTCACCTGGACAGAAAATAGTGAGTGTACTGAACTGTGACACACAGAATGGTTCCACACTGCTGTGTGCAATGGATTTGTATCACTGAGATATAACATTAAAAAAGGGGGTTATACATGGCGATAGCTGCACTACTAGTGCCAGCCAGCCAAGTGACAAAAAAAAAAAAAAATGTCTTCAAGCCCTTAGAAGGGCTGTTGGGTTCTTTGTGGGTGATTCCTGCCTAACAGACAACTAAATGCAGGCCCTAACACTGTCCCTGAAAGGCAGCAGCTCTATCCCTAACGACATCCAGACGGCATCTGAGCCAAGCACCGCGGCCAGTCGGTAGTATATTCCAGGGTCACCTGATCAGGCCAGCCAACCCCTGCTATCGACATGTAAGGGCCCCACGTGATGCTGGGTGGTACGCAGAGTCTCCTGGCTTGTGATTGGCTGTGTTTTTAGGCGCCAAAAAAGCACAATGCGGAAGTTGCCATTTCCTCGAGCATGGCGAGATACTCGTCCGAGCAGCGAGCACTTACGAGTACCCTAATGCTCGAACGAGCACCAAGCTCGGACGAGCATGCTCGCTCATCTCTATTTGCCAACCACTACATGGTGTTCACAGTTAAAAGCCTGGTAATTGAAAATGAACATTTGAATGCACCAAAAATAAAACCTAGCTTTAGCATATAGCAGGATATGTCATATTAACAATGACATCCATTTAAGATCATTGGGGTGAAACAGCCCACTAGTCAATAATATGCAGAGTTCAAAAGCACATCTTTCTCACATTACAATATTATAGGCAGTTCAGGTTCAACCATTCCCTTACACACAGATACAATACGGTTGAGAGCTGGTATCTTAATCTGCGCTTGTATTAGTACATAATCATAGTATAACAATATACTTCTAATAAAAATCAGGAAAAAATATAAATATATATATATATCTTTATATTTTTTTCCTGATTTTTATTAGAAGTATATATATATATATATATATATATATATATATATATATATATATACCGCTTTCTGGACACTGTTGACAAATATGTTTGTAAGATGATTGTATGGCACTTACTAATATAGTATTTGTTGCAATTAGAGATGAACGAATCTATTCGTCGATTTGTTGATTCATATCGAATCTTGTAAATTTTCAGCTGCGAAGGGAATCCGAATATTAGGTTATTGGCTCCGTTAAGATTCGAAAATGTTCCTAAGGCTTTCTACGCATTCGCTCCGTACTTGTCTGATAAATTGTACGCTAATGCTACATATAAGTTACTCTATACACTGTTGCGTACGAATTCAAGTAATTAGCAAACTTTTACTGTTAGTTTGTTATTCGTGCGCAGAATCCCGGGAAGAAAGCGGTCACCTGACCTAGTGGGCAGGGCTTGATCTGATTGGCTCAGGCTCGGTAAACCAGTGACGCATCACTTCTGCTGCGCATGCTGAGACGACCAGAAAAGCACTGTGTGTGAGGTTCTGACACTGAGACCTGTGTTGTTGAAATTGGGGTGTAATTGTTCAGGGAATCCATATTACACATCAGGGATACTGCAGGGATTCTGCAGGGCAAGTGCAGGGCCAGTGCAGGGCTAGTAATTAATCAGGTAGGGAGAGACAGACAGGGAGAGAGACAGGGACAAAGACAAAGACCAGCTGCAGGGCCACAGAGTGAAGTGAAAAATGTCTGGAATGAATAAGCAAAAGAGGTCCAGTTCCAGCCAGACCTCGAGCTCTAAAAAAAAAAGGAGAAGGTGGCACAGCGCAGCTGTGCCAAAGGACCTGTAGCCGGAGCTTCTCCTTGTAGTATTCGCAATACTTTGCCGGTGTTCCACCAGGCTAACCAACCAAGGTGCAAAATTGTAGTGGAGGAGAAAGTGGATGACATAGTGGAGTGGATGGCATGCTCATCTCAGTCTCAGCCGGATGATCCCCCTTGCACCCCATAACAATGTATTGCACCCCCCCATTATAGTTGCCCCCGGCAGTCCTCATTGTTTCCTGCTGCCCCCCTGCCCCCTGCGATCCTCCTGCTTGTTATTATGGCAGCGGCTCAGGATCGCTCAGCCGCTGCCATCAGCAGAGAGCGTGAGCTGTAATTATAGCTCACACTCTTCTGCTACGGCCGAAATCGGTCCTGGCACCGATTTCAGTTGTTTAACCCTATAGATGCCACGGTCGGTAGCCGCCCGCGGCATCCATGGGGTTCAGTGGGAGGGAGCTCCCTTCTCTCTGCCATCGGGCCGCCGCTGTTGCAATAGTGGTGGCCCGATGGTTACCATGGCAACCAGACGCTTTACAAAAGCGTCCTGGCTGCCATGTACCTAAGGCTGATTAGACTCTCAGGGTCTGATCAGCCTTAGTCTAGCACTGATACAGTGCATTGCAATAGATGACTATTGCAATGCACTGTATAGCTGTATACGTATCAGGCCCACTGGATCTTCAAGATTCAAATGGGTCTTGATAAAAAAGCGCCCTTTTCCCCAAATGAAGTAAAAAAATAGTTAAAAAAAGGGAAATAATAACAGTACACATATTGGGTATCGCCGCGTCCGTATCAACTGGCTTAATTAAAATATCACATGATCCATGCCGCCAGGTGAACTCAGAAAATACAAAAATTAAAAAAACTATGCCAAAACAGCCATTTTTTGTCACCTTGCCTCACAAAAAGTGTAATAGCAGGTGATCAAAGAGGCATATTTACCCCAAAATAGTACCAATCAAACCGTCATCGTGTCCCGCAAAAAATGAGACTCTACCTAAGACAATCTCCCAAAAAATAAAAAAATATGGCTTTTAGAAAATGGCAACACAAAAAAAAGATTTTATCATGTTCAAAATGCATGTGTAAAACATAAGAAAAATAAAAATGATAAACATATTGGGTATTGCCACGTCTTTAACAACCTGCTGTATAAAAATATCACATTATATTTCCCCTCAGGTGAATGCTGTAAAAAAATAAAAAATAAAAAAACTATGTCAAAACAGCTATTTTTTTCACCTTGACTCACAAAAAATGTAATACCAAGCAATCAAAAAGTCTTATGTACCCCAAAAGGGTACCAATTTTAAAGTCACCTCATTCTGCAAAAAATGATCCCCCACATAAGACAATAACTCAAAAAAATAAATATCAATGGCTCCCGCAAACCAATCCATCAAAATCTGGTCTGCAAAATCCATATGGCGCTCCTTCTGTTCTGAGTCCTGCCATGTTCCCCCACAGCAGTTTACCACCACATATGGGGTGTCTCCGTGTTCAGGAGAAAATGGGTAACAAATTATGGGGTGCTTTTCTCCTGTTAGCCCTTGTGTATATGAAAAAAAAAATTGTGGCTAATGCAGCATTTTATTGGAAGAAATGAAACTTTTCATTTTCACAGCCAAGTGTTTCCAAATTCCATAAAACGCTTAGGGGGTCAAAGTGGTCAGTACCCCCTTAATATATTCTTTGAAGGGTGTAGTTTCCAAATGGGGTCACTTTTTGAGGGTTTCCACTGTAGGGGTACGTCAGGGTATCTCAATTACAAAATGGTGCCAAAAAACCATTCTAGCAAAATCTACCTCCAAAATCTATATGGCTCTCCTTTCCTTCTGACCACTGTCACAAACCCATAGCGCAGTTTACCACACCACATGGGGTATTTTTGTAAACTGCAGAATCAGAGTAATGTATATTGAGGTTTCGTTTGCTTTTAACCCTTGCTGTGTTGCAAGAAAAAATTGCTTAACATGAAAAATCTGCTAAAAAAAATAAAATTTTTAAATTCCGTCTCCATTTTCCTTTAATTCTTGTGGAACACCTAAAGGGTTAACAAAGTTTGTAACATCCGTTTTGAATAATTTGAGGGGTGTAGTTTCTAAAATGGGGTCATTTATGGGTGGTTTCCATTATGTAAGCCCCTCAAAATCACTTTACATCTGAACTGGTGCTTAAAAAAATGGTTTTGGAAATTTTGTTGAAATTTTGAAAAATGTCTTCTAAACTTCTAAGCCTTCTAACGTCCTAAAAAAGTAAAATGACATTTACAAAATGATGCCTACATAAAGTAGACATATGGGGAATAATGACTGATAACTTTTTTATGAGCGATTACTATCTGTCTTAAAAGAAGAGAAATTCAAATTTAGAAAATTGTGAATTTTTCTAAATTTTTGGTAAATTTGGGATTTTTTTTAAATAAAGGAGACATATATCAACTCAAATTAGCCACTTTCATGAAGTACAATGTGTCACAAGAAAACAATCTTAGAATGGCTTGGATAAGTAAAAGCGTTCCAAAGTTATTACCACATAAAGTGACACGTGTCAGATTTGAAAAATGGGGCTCCGGCATTTGGTCCAAACTGGCTGTCGCTTGAAGGGGTTAAAACTGAATGTTCGTTATTAGTGCTCAATGTTCGCTAAACGCCACATAATAACGTATATTTTGTACGCAGATTCAAAGAATATATTCGTCGAATATACGAATCTTATAAAAAGTTTGACGAATGTTCGGCGAATAAAATTTTGAATGATTCACTCATCTCTAGTTGCAATTCTGCACCATTCTATTTACAAAGTATTTTGTGCTGTCAACACAGAGGTCCTGTCCATAAAATGGCCGCTGATCATGTGACCAGGCAAATCACCTCCATGTGATATCTTCTCTATTCAAATACACTGCACCAGCACTGTAAATTTTTAACAAGTGCAGTTGGCAGGTGCAGTGTATTTGAACCAAGGAGACATCACATGGAGGTGATTTGCCTGGTCACATGACCCTCCATTAGTGGCCACTTTATGGACAGGATCTCTATGTGAACAGCACAAAAGACTTTGTGAACAAGGGAGAATATCATATGAAATATAGAAATTGGTGCAGAATGTCAACAAAGACTATATTAGTAAGTGCTATGTAATCATCTTACATACACATTTATCAACAATAATCAGAAGGCAGCCAACCCTTCAAATTTGAAATAATAAAAAAGGTAGTGGGAAATTGATATGCACTATAAAAATTAAATGATTGTAACATGATCCAAATTGCACCTCATCACAATATTTACTGAAAGACACTGAACCACATGGCCATTCTCATTATGTGAAGATCTATTATTTTACCGTTGCTAATGAAAAAAACTTCTAGCATTTTATATGAAGGGATAGCGGGGGTCAATACAATTGTTTACATAGGTATCTTAACAGCTAATATCTATAGTCTGCAATGTGAGCTGGCATTTCAATGGTGAACCAAACATCTTCTATATAAAATATGCAAGTTCTTTCATTTGATCTTTCCAGGAAATCAGTTTATGTGCAACATTTCAAGGTCAAGGAAACAAATATTCACAAATCTTCATATTGTTTCAACTTTTTTCAGTATTTTAAAATATGAATTGCAAATTATCTCCAAAGATAAAAAATGGCATGGCTTTGAAGTCTTGCAGTTGAAAAGAATCTCCCTTTACACACTAACAACCTTGCATGTGATTCTGTGGATCAAAATATGTTAAGTTTGCCACTTTCAATTGCTTTTTATTTTTTGCTTTAATTCTCCATGAAATTGGTACTTTTCTTTACAATATATTGTCGTTTTCTAGATCTGCATTAGTAGTAAGCCAGAATTATACATACAATTTACATATTATCATACATATCATACTTCAAATCTGAAAAACATTAGTAAATTATTATAAATAAGAATGCAGCAATCAAAAGAAGAGGAGGATTATACAGTATAATATATTATACTGTAAAGAAAATTGTATTTAATTATCAATACAATACCATGAGTGTATGAGAACTCCAAAAGAACATGTGCATTGCACTGAGTGTACATTAGCCTTTGGGTCCTGCTTAAAGGGGTTCTCCGAGTTATATATATTGATGACCTATCCTCAGGTGTCGGACCCCATTCATTTCAATGGGAAGAATCGCTTCCATAGACTTGTATAAGAGCGATTCTTCCCATTGAAATGAATGGGGCAGTTAGGTGTAATTACACCTACTCACCACTACCCCCGTGTCGGCCAGCATATAAACAGTGAAGAGGAGGCAGTGCTGATATTGCTTGCGCCTCCTCTTCAAACAGCTGATCGGCGGGGGTGCCAGGTGTCGGACCCCCGCTGATCTGATATTGATGACCTATCCTGAGGATAAGTCATCAATATATATAACTTGGAGAACCCCTTTAAACTTAACGGCTTCATTAACAGACAATATTCTATTTTGCAGTTCCACTGCCATAACTTTTTTTATTTTTTCTGTTTACATAGCTACATGAATGCTTTTTTGTAGGCTAAGTTGTACTGTCTAATGGCACTATTTCATATTGCATAAGATGTGGGATTCGGAAGCTGGAAAAAAAAATCCAAACAATTTTGCCACAGTTTTACGAATGTAGCTTTTGTACCATTCTCTGACAGCTAAAACTGACCTATTACCTTCCCTCTATGGGTCAGTACAATTACAGCGATACACCATTTATACAGTTTTCCTTGTGTTATAATGCATAAGAAAATATTATATAAATATATTTTTTATTAGCATTGCAATAATTTGACCCCCATAACTTTTTTATAGTTACTCTATGGAGTTGCATGACAGCTCATTTTTTGCAGAGCATTCTGTAGATTTTAATGATACCATTGTGAAGTGTATATTTTTTGGTGGGCTGTGAAGCAACAAAAAATGGCAAATTGTCCATTTAGATTTTTTTCTGTTATGGTGTTAACTGTACAGGATAAATATGTTTATATCTTACAAGGAGATGTGATTTGTTATATCATCTGTTCATGTGTTTCTATTGTATGCCATTTGGGCTGGTTGCCAGCTCCTGGTGGCATATATCTAGGGCCAAATGTCAGTGTGGCAGTGCACACCTACCTCTGTCTCTTGCATATTGGCCAGGGATGCTTGTGGTGTCTCATTGAATGCTGATTGGTGGATATTGGTGGATATGAATTTAGGGTCATGTGTCAGTGTGGCAGTGCATATTATGCCCCTGTCTTGTGTGTTCTGGCCACGGATACTTAGTTGTGTGAACATGACCATTGGCATTTATCTTTTCTGCTATGTTCAGCAAGGTATGGGTTAATTGCCCTTGCTTTCTGTATATTCTGTTACATATAGAGGTTAATCCCTCTTTCTGTTTGTGTGCTTTGGGATAAAGAGCTATGCTATATGTTCTTTCTGTGTGTTCCACCTCTTGACTAAGCAATAGCAATAGATTAAGCAATAGTTCCTGTATCTGCTTCTGTTGCTCTGTCCTCTTTCCAGTCTGTATGTCTGATCTGTTTCTGCCTGTGTTCTTACTGTGGGCAGTCTGCTTGTTGTGGTGTGCCAGAGTCCTGTGTTCTAGTCTTAGTTCCTATTCAGACTATGACTGTGGGTTTGTGCATTTTCTGATTCTGCCTGTGTTCCTGAGTCTGAAGGTCAGCTGCCAAGGACACCAGGACCATCACTGAAGTAAGTGGTCCGGTTGATAACCGGAAAAAAAGTCAATATTCCTGTATAGAGTTAAATTGTGAATACCGGGACACCAGAGTGAAGCCCTTATGCCCCTTTCACACATGCGGGAGACTCGCACGTCTCCCGCAATGCATCTACAGGGCTGGACTCTGGCACTGACAGGGATTGCATAGCATTATATGCGATCCCAGTTAGTGCCGGAGTCCAACCCTGTAGATGCGTTGCGGGAGACATGCGAGTCTTCCCCACATGTGAAAGGGGCATTAGTGTTTGGCCTAAAAATGGTTATATGGCATATTGGTTCCACATTGTCAATGATGCATATTGATCTGTAATCAGTGGATCCTTAACACAACTGATCCTTTCTTTTTTTTTTTTTGTTTATTTTGATTGTGGGGAAAAGAGGGTTGTTTGACTTTTATATATTTTTAAAAACTTTTTTTACTTGTTTTTTTAACAATTTTTAAGTCCCCTTAGAGGACTTGAATACATTATCTTTAGATTGATTCTGCTACACTATAGTGAATTATCAGTGCACTGTGTTATATATTTGTTGTTTTCCTATGGAGCCCTGCCATATGCAGGCCTCCATAAAAAACTAGGGCTATAATGGTCTCAGATTCTTTAGCAAGACCAAGGGTATTAAGGAGAAGGAATAGCTTTCCCAATCTCCACATGAGGAAGCCCCCTCAGGTGCCATGATCACAACTGACCATGGCATATGAAAGTTTAAATGTCTGCAATCGGTATTGTTGGCAATTGCAAACATTGCCTCTATGAGTCTGCTGTTTAAAACTGCAGAAACCCAGTGGCTATGGTGCCCACAAAACTCCGGAACGAGCATCAAAACCCTACCACCATGCAACTGTATGTGGGTTAACTGGTTAAGGAGGGCTTGTTGCCACTCCTGATATATCTATTTTACATGTCTACATAATTGTAGTACTGTATGTTTTTCAAGTTTCTCAGTTATTAATGCTAGAAGTATATAAATAAATGTAAAACTGAATGTTACCAGTTGGGGGCATCACTACAGTCTGAATAAGATGCTCCAAAATCACTGTTTGAATTGGTCTCCTAAGGTCATGATGTCCTATTGGCGCTGATATTGATTTATAATTTAAATGGACTAATTACAGTGATGACTAATCTCCAGCACTCCAGCTGTGGTGAAACTATGACTCCCATCATTCTCCATTCATTGCTATGGAGTTCTGGGAACAGCCAAGCAAGTGTGCTTCTTTGGAGTCATAGTTTTACCAAAGCTGGAGTGCCGGACGTTAGCCATCACAGGGATAATGGATTTAGAGATGGGGTTGACTGTCATAAACATTTTATCTTACAGTAAGTAAGGTGTCTTATTTGTTGTTGCAGGTGAACTTCAAGGGTGTGTGTGTCTGAGACAAGGAAATAAAACTGACAGCCCAGTGGCGTAACTACAACTAACTGGGCCCCACAGCAAATTTTTGAATGGGGCCCCCCCAGAAACTTCCTCGCAACCCCGAACTCACATGCAACCCTCACTCTTGTGACTAGTCAAGATTGAGCTCTCCCAGACAAGGCCTGACAGCCGCTCCATCCGCTTTCTATAGTGTCACTGTATATAATGTCATTGTATAATACTGTTGAGGGGGGCCTGACAATAAAATCTTTTAGTCTCCCTCCTGAGGGGGCCCCTTGTGGGTCTGGGCCCCAAAGCAGCTGCTTCCCCTGCTTCCCCTATTGCTACGCCCCTGTGACAGCCCCAGCATGTAAGAAATTGTATTACCTAGCAAAAGTCCAAAAAAGATGGCTTTTACCATTTTGGCTTTTACAAAATCTCCACTATTTTAAAGAAAAAAATACATTCCATTTGCTGAGCTTAAATTTCAAAATCTTGAGCAGGTGAAACTGCCTAGGACAAGTAGTGATATGTAAAACAGTTGACGTGTAGGAAGGACTTCTGGATTCATACCCTAAAAACCCTAGAACCCAAAGGGTTATACTAAGAGTATAAGAGCATCGGGCATCCTCAATTTTACCAAAGCTTTATTTAAATGTTTTCTACGTGTCATTCTTTATTTTAGACACAACATATATGCAGATGTTCAGCGTGGGAGGAATTTGTTTTCATCAAACTATGAGTTGTACTGTATGTTGACATTTTATTGTATCGATTTGCATGGCGTTATGGATTCATGCAGCTGAAAAACGTTGTGGGAGAGCTATGGATTGCTGTGTATGCTATTTGCTCCAAATAAAGGAGAAGATGATGTACCATAACATGTGAGTGCCAGGAGTCACCACCACGCTGGTAACAGACTGCAGGTCATTTACTGTTCTAGAAGAAACAAAACTGACAGTCCCAGTGAGTTTGTGAGTATGTTTTCTGCAAAGCCCTTCAGAATAGGTTTTATGTAAATCAAATATAGGACGAACAACTGAAATTATTGATATTTTCTCCCTGAATTCACACACTAATAATAACAGCACTAGAACATTTTTGAAGGTGGCAATAATAAATTAGTTGAAAAAAGGAAGTTTGATCTTAATACACCCCTGACAGATATAATGTATGAAGATACAGTACATACCTGGGCTGTTAGGAATCTCAGAATACATATATGGATAAGTAAATGAAACTTCAGCATGATGCTCTCCCACTTCATGATGCAGACACCTCCAAAATGGACTCCTGTTCCCAGGGAGAAAAAAAATCTCACTTTCTACCTGTCTGACGTTCTCCGCTGTGTGACGTTCTCCGCTGTGATTGGATCGTGGCATGGCCAGGGTGAAGGAAACGCCCATTGATAAACTCTGGCATTTCCTCCTCCCTGTACTGATGCTCAATAGTTACATACTGAGCACGAAAATTGCAGGTGGGTACAGCAGGGCGTCGGAGCGATATTAAAAAAAAAATATACCCGGGAATGAAAGATATTTAATTCCCGTGATACCCGGGAATGAAAGATATTTATCTAAACTAAATAAAAACCATGAAAGGTCCTCTTTAAAGAGTAACTATCATTTCATTTTGTTTAAAAAATCAATAGCAGTGGCAAATATAAGAAACTTTGTAATCTATATTATCAGAGAAAAATATGTTTTCTTCTTCGTCTACTCCCAATTTTACTAACTTTCAATTCACTGCTCAAATCCATCTTCATGCCTGCTCACTGAAGGATCAGATTGCATACAAGTCTTTGGAAACGGGAGGGGGGAGTAGGAGGAGAAGTTAGGGGCTTCTAAAGATAGGCAGAGACATAAAGACTGACAGAGACTGCTGCTGGTTTGTTAGTGATTTACTTTAGTTTGGTTCTGTTTTATAGAGCACTCTATACTCCATTTGAGGGTGTTAGTAAGTAGGATTCTCTGTGTCTCCATGTTTAGAGTATATGAAGACATGATAATTGTCTCAACCAACTAGCTCAGAAAAAAAAAATCACAAACATGGCATTCTCTGGATTAAGCTGTTTCACAAACCACCCTCTGCTGAGTGACAGCTATAAAAGCCAACCAAGAGACCACTACTGTCAGAAAAGAGTAGAAGGCTGTAAAGCAGCTCCATGCAGGGATCAGAAAACACTTAGCAGTGAAGCACCACCTCCAGTGCACTTAAAGAGGTTATGCTATGATTGTCGTAAAAAATGATTCATCACATAGTACATGACAATACCTTTTAACAAATCTAGAACCAGCCCTGTACCTCACATAGATGCATAGATCTCAACATTGGCAGATTAAATTGCTCTGCTTAGTCTGCTAAATTATCTTCAACCTGACAGCTCAGTCCTTTCTGCTTCAGTTCTCTCCCTTTAACTGCCACAGGTTCTAACAGAACATATAGCTGGTGGCAGTCGAAGATTTAAACTGAGCACATCCGACTATCACAGCGAAACAGACAAAAAAAAGGAAAATAACAATCAGCAGGTAGTACTTTACAGATACATTATATTGAATAGCTCACTGGCTGTACTAAATATTTAATCACATGCATTTACAAAAGTATTCAGATTCAGGTACTGGTTTGAAAAATGTAGAATAGGTTTCATAACACAAGCACTTTAAAGATCAGTATCTGGTAAAATAAAAGTTCATAGTCTACTTATTATAAGACTCCACAAAACATGTTTCTATTGCTCGCCTCAGCCCCTACTTAGTGCTGTCATCCATTTCACATGGTCAAAACTGCTGCCAGATGCACTTTAACTAGAGATGAGCGAGTAGTATTCGACCGAGTCGGTATTCAATCGAATACTACGCTATTCGTCATACTCGATTTCGATCGAGTATAACGGCGATGACGCACTTAAAATTCGTTTCACCTCCCATCTTCCCTGGCGCTTTTTTTACACCAATCACTATGCAGGGGGGGTATGACAGGTCCTCGGAGCACGCTGGCATCGCGAGAACGGCGTCTTCATGCATTGGCTGGAAAAACCATGTGACCTCGAATCATAAAAACTCAGCTCTTCCTGCTCGTTCGCATATGCTGCATGAACGTAGTCAGGGACAGAGGCCCGAGCAGGGAGAGACAGGCTTTAGCTGTATGAAAGTCAGGCAGGACCCCAAAAGTATATAACAGAAGCTCAGAATATCGCATTTACCACCATATATACCGGCTACCAGCGGACAGGAGAGTGATTGACAGCCCTTATCAGGGCTACTATACTGCACGGTATATAGCTTATTCTAACTATATACACTCTGCACAGAACGGCTGCTTTATTGAGGGATAGCTGCTGGAGTAGGGACAGAGAGAGGCATTAGTGGTGTATTATCACCTATATACAAAACTATATTTGGCACTACTGTTGTGCGTTCTGTGTGCCAACAAAACCCTGTTATATACCTGGTGTGTATACGCACCATTTGACCTTCTGGCAGTATACGGCTGTATACGCCAAGTATTTTTCTAAAAAATAAAGTATATTTGGCACCACTGTTGTGCGTTCTGTGTGCCAGCAAAACTCTGTTAATATACCTGGTGCGTATAGGCATCTATTGACCTTCTGGCAGTATACGGCTGTATAGCCAAGTGTTCTCCTAAAAAATAAAGTATATTTGGCACCACTGTTGTGCGTTCTGTGTGCCAGCAAAACCCTGTTAATATACCTGGTGCGTATAGGCATCTATTGACCTTCTGGCAGTATACGGCTGTATAGCCAAGTGTTCTCCTAAAAAATAAAGTATATTTGGCACCACTGTTGTGCGTTCTGTGTGCCAGCAAAACCCTGTTAATATACCTGGTGCGTATAGGCATCTATTGACCTTCTGGCAGTATACGGCTGTATAGCCAAGTGTTCTCCTAAAAAATAAAGTATATTTGGCACCACTGTTGTGCGTTCTGTGTACCATCAAAACTCTGTTAATATACCTGGTGCGTATAGGCATCTATTGACCTTCTGGCAGTATACGGCTGTATAGCCAAGTGTTTTAAAAAACAAAAAGTATATTTGGCACCACTGTTGTGCGTTCTGTGTGCCAGCAAAACCCTGTTAATATACCTGGTGCATATAGGCATCTATTGACCTTCTGGCAGTATACGGCTGTATAGCCAAGTGTTCTCCTAAAAAATAAAGTATATTTGGCACCACTGTTGTGCGTTCTGTGTGCCAGAAAACCCTGTTAATATACCTGGTGCGTATAGGCATCTATTGACCTTCTGGCAGTATACGGCTGTATAGCCAAGTGTTCTCCTAAAAAGTAAAGTATATTTGGCACCACTGTTGTGCGTTCTGTGTGCCAGAAAAACCCTGTTAATATACCTGGTGCGTATAGGCATCTATTGACCTTCTGGCAGTATACGGCTGTATAGCCAAGTGTTCTCCTAAAAAATAAAGTATATTTGGCACCACTGTTGTGCGTTCTGTGTGCCAGCAAAACCTGTTAATATACCTGGTGCGTATAGGCATCTATTGACCTTCAGGCAGTATACGGCTGTATAGCCAAGTGTTCTCCTAAAAAAATATATATTTTGCAGAACGCGTGGCAAAAAAAAGTTAAACGCCTGAAATGCGGAGGGCTAGCGCAAAGGGACGTGGACAAGGACGGGGGCGCGGAAATGCTGGTGGGGGCACAAACCGCGTTGAAGCCAGTGGGGATACAATGCGTGCTGGTGAGGGGCAGCCAGCATTCCGCTCATCCAGCATCCCTGCCTTTATGGGACAGTTAAGCGGGGGGTGGGTTACACCGCTGTTGAGGCCTGAGCAGCGTGAACAGGTGGTGCAATGGATAGCCGATAACGCTTCCACTCACTTGTCCACCACCCAGTCATCCACACAGTCTCACTCTGACCCTCCTTCCTCCCAACCTGGCCAACAGAGTCATCCCACCCTTGACCCCTCCCAGGAGCTCTTTTCGGGTCCTTTTCCAGATGTGCTGCAAGAATCCCAGGAGCTAGCAGAGGAATTTGTTTGTAGTGATGCCCAAACACTTGAGTATCCGCCATCTCCTGGTGATGTGGACCCGGAACCAGCATCTGTTATCATGAGCGATGATGATGAGACGCAGTTGCCATCAAGGGAGGCTGTTGGAATGTCCAGTGGGCAGGAGGAGGAGCAGAGTGAGGAAGTGGAAAAGGAGGTGGTGGACGACAAAATGACCGACCCCACTTGGCCAGGGGTGATGTCCAGCAGGGAAAGCAGTGGAGATGTGGTGGTCTGCGCATCACCGAAAAAGGCAGCAAGAGGCAGAGGGATGTCCAGAGGCAGAGGACAGTCCAGACAGAGAAGGCAGGCCACAGCCAGCAGGGCCGAAGCTCTTCCCGGCAGTAGGCAGTCGCGCGAAGTTCCCCCATCGAGGCCTCGTACTTCTGTGGTGTGGAGATTTTTTAATGTTTGCGCGGAAGACAAACTGAGCGCGGTTTGCGCACTCTTCCACTCAAAACTGAGTAGGGGCTCTGAGAAGAGCAATCTGACCACCTCAGGCATGCGGCGTCACTTGGAAGTCAAGCACTGGGCTGAGTGGGAGAGAGCAAACGCAATACAACCTGCGCCCGGTCTTGCTGCCACTGCGGTCCAGACCTCCAGCCAGGACACCTCCACATCTGCCTCTGCCTCGGCTACTTTGGGGCCTTCTCCTTCAGCCTCCCCTTCCCCCGCCTCTTCGCCTGCACCTTCACACTCCTCGTCCCATCAACTGTCCATCTCGCAGGCGTTCGACCGCAGGCGGAAGTACGCCTCGAGTCACCCCCAAGCCCAAGCCTTAAACTGCCACATCTCCAAACTGCTGGCCCTGGAGATGTTGCCGTTTAGGCTTGTGGAGACGCAGGCCTTCCGCGACCTGATGGCGGCTGCCGCACCTCGCTATTCCGTCCCTAGCCGCCACTACTTTTCCCGGAGTGCCGTCCCCGCCCTGCACCAGCACGTGTCGCGTAACATCAGGCGGGCCCTGAGTTACGCAGTCAGCGCAAAGGTCCACTTGACCACCGACTCGTGGACAAGCGCTTGCGGCCAGGGACGCTACATCTCTTTGACGGCACACTGGGTGAATGTTGTGGAAGCGGGGACGGGGTCGCAAACAGAGACGGCCTACCTACCACCCCCGCCCAAGATTGCCAGCACGGGTTCTGATAAACCCCCCTCCTCTTCCTCCTCCTCCTCCTCCTCTGCCTTAACATCGCCCTCAGCCGCTAGCTGGAAGCGTTGCAGCACTGGCGTGGGGAGACGTCAGCAGGCGGTGCTTAAGCTCATCAGCTTGGGCGACAGGAAGCACAGCGCCCCAGAGGTGAGGGACGCCATATTGCAGCAGACGGAGATGTGGCTGTCGCCGCTGCAGCTAGGACCAGGCATGGTCGTGTGCGATAATGGCCGTAACCTGGTGGCGGCTCTGGAGCTTGCCGAACTCAATCACGTACCATGCCTGGCCCACGTTTTTAATTTGGTAGTCCAAAATTTTTTAAAGACTTACCCCAACCTGGCAGAGCTACTGGTGAAAGTGCGGCGCTTGTGCGCTCACTTTCGGAAGTCAACTGTAGCTGCTGCTAGCTTAAAAAAACTCCAGCAACGCCTCCATTTGCCTGAACATCGGCTGTTGTGCGACCTGCCGACTCGCTGGAATTCCACCTATTCCATGTTGGCCAGGGTGTGTGAGCAGCAGAGAGCATTGATGGAGTACCAGATGATGAATCCACGCGTGCCTCCAACTCAGCTCCCTCAGTTTGCCAACCACGAGTGGCCATGGATGGCAGACATATGCGATGTATTGCGTATCTTTGAGGAGTCCACCAAGAAGGTCAGCAGCGAGGACGCTATAGTGAGCGTAACCATCCCGCTCCTATGCGTCCTTAAAGAAATGCTCTTCGCAATAAGGGAGAACGCATTGCACACAGAGGAGACGACGGGGGTAGGAGGAGACGCAACGGAGCTAGACAGTAAGACCACACTTTTGTCTGCTTCTCGGTGGCAGTTGCAGGAGGAGGAGGATGAGGAGGAGGACGACGTGGAGGTGGCTGTGGAAGAGGAGGAGGATGCTGGCGGCGAGGGTAGCAGTCAGGCTGTGTGCGTCCCATTGGTTCAGCGCGGATGGGGCGGAGAGGAGGCGGAAGAGGAAGAGGAGGAAATGGCAAATGATCCTTCTGGTGGGGGCAGTGACGTCATGCCTATTCAGAGTCTGGCACACATGGCTGACTTCATGCTGGGCTGCTTTTCCCGGGACACACGTGTTGTCCGGATATTGGAGAACAAACTATACTGGGTCTTCGCACTCCTGGACCCCCGGTATAAAGATAACTTCTCCTCTTTTATTCTGGTAGAGGAGAGGACGAATCGATTGCTGGAATACCAGAGGAACTCGTGCAGAACATGATGGAGATTTTCCCACCCACCATCGCTGGCGGCAGAGAGGACAGTGTCTCCCAGAGTCTGACAACATCGATCAGGCCCACAGCCACCAGGGGAACACTCTCCAAGGTGTGGGACACGTTCATGGCACCCCCTCGTGCAACTTCCATCACTGCGGGGCCTACTATCAGCAGGAGGGACAAGTATCGGCGGATGTTGCGGGAGTACCTGGCAGACCGTACCCCTGTCCTCCCCGATCCCTCGGTGCCCTACACTTACTGGGTCTCCAAGTTGGACACGTGACTGGAACTGTCCCTGTCCGCCTTGGAGGTGCTTGCCTGCCCTGCCGCCAGCGTGCTATCAGAAAGGGTGTTCAGCGCAGCCGGGGGCATTATAACCGATAAGCGCGGCCGCCTGTCAACCGACAGTGCCGACAGGCTGACGCTAATCAAAATGAACAGCAAGTGGATTGACCCGGACTTTGCTTCTACAACAGTGGAAAGCAGCCAAAAGTGAAGTGCCATCTGTATGAAGTGCCATTTCCTCCTCCTCCTCCTCCTCCTTAACCGCCGTAGAATTGCTCCATTAAAAAAAAAAAAGAAAAAATTATTATGGCTCAGCTCTTGGGCCTTAATACAAATTTTAAGAGGTCTCAGCTTTTGGGCCTTAATACAATTTTTAAGAGGTCTCAGCTCTTGGGCCTTAAAACAATTTTTAAGAGGTCTCACCTCTTGGGCCTACAAACAATTTTTAAGAGGTCTCACCTCTTGGGCCTTAAAACAATTTTTAAGAGGTCTCACCTCTTGGGCATTAATACAATTTTTAAGAGGTCTCACCTCTTGGGCCTTAATACAATTTTTAAGAGGTCTCACCTCTTGGGCCTTAATACAATTTTTAAGAGGTCTCAGCTCTTGGGCCTTAATACAATTTTTAAGAGGTCTCAGCTCTTGGGCCTTAATACAATTTTTAAGAGGTCTCAGCTCTTGGGCCTTAAAACAATTTTTAAGAGGTCTCACCTCTTGGGCCTACAAACAATTTTTAAGAGGTCTCACCTCTTGGGCCTTAATACAATTTTTAAGAGGTCTCACCTCTTGGGCCTTAATACAATTTTTAAGAGGTCTCACCTCTTGGGCCTTAATACAATTTTTAAGAGGTCTCACCTCTTGGGCCTTAATACAATTTTTAAGAGGTCTCAGCTCTTGGGCCTTAATACAATTTTTAAGAGGTCTCAGCTCTTGGGCCTTAATACAATTTTTAAGAGGTCTCAGCTCTTGGGCCTCTACACAATTTTTAAGAGGTCTCACCTCTTGGGCCTCCACATAATTTTTTCGAGGGCTCTCCTCAAGGGCCTCCATATAATTTTTTCAAGGTCTCACCTCAAGCTAACTTTGCGCACTCATTAAAATATCTTCACAACAAGGACCTAAGAGCCCTCGATGGGAGAGCTTTGTGTGGGGGCCTGTTATAGGGAAGAGATGCGGCCCTGCGGGCTCTAGCCTGCCTTCTCCATAAGCCTCTGGCCACCCCACGGCCTCTTCCTGCCTTTTGCGGTCCTACGCATCCCTCAACATCCCCACTGCTTTACCTGCTAGACATGACACTGGGCCAGGTCGGGTCACTGACTTCGTCATACTCAACCACCTCCTCTTACACTGCCTCACTTTGCTCCTCCTCCGGCCCACCCGACATACCAACAGCCTCCCTTGCTGGCAACTGTGTCTCATCATCGTCCCTAATCATTTTACACTTTAGTGCCCGTTCCACACCACCATCAGCTAGAGATGGAGCTTGCTCCAGTGTTTGGGCATCAGAACAAACAAAATCCTCAGATAGCTCCTGCGATTCTTGCAGGACTGGCGAGGAGTCAAAATCAGGTAAGGGACCTGAGAAGAGCTCCTGGGAGTGGGCATGGGTGGGAACACTCGGTTGATAACATTGGGCAGGGTGGGAGGAAGGAGGGTCAGAGTGAGGTCCCTGCAGTTTCTGCAGGCTATCGACGAGACTGGACTTTGTGGACTTGACTGGCTGGTGGACAGATTTAACAAATCTAGAAGGAGAAGGAGGGGTTTGCCGAGCTGTCTGTAAGGGTTGCGGAAATCCTGACAGAACCAAGGCCCAAAACTTGGGTGGGGGTAGCAGGTTTGCCCGTCCCCGCCTCCACAACATTCACCCAGTGTGCTGTCAGGGAGATGTAGCATCCCCGGCCTCAAACGCTTGTCCAAGTGTTGGTGGTCAAATGGCCTTTTGCAGTAACCGTGTTACTCGGGCGTGGATGATGTTTTGGGACATGTGCTAGGGCAAGGCAGGGATGGCACAGAGGGAAAAATAGTGATGGCTAGGGACAGGATACTGATGGATGGCAGCCCCCATCAGGTTGCAGAAAGCTTTCATTTCTACAAACCTAAATGGCAACATCTCAAGAGCCAACAAGTTGGGCATTTTAAGGCTTCTGCATGTGTTTGAGTTGTTTTTACATTTTAAAGAAGACATGTCTGACCACATCTCACACACACACACACAATGACAATTAGGGGTGGGGTCTATTTGCTTTCCCCCTTGCCTATGCCATCTGTGGTTGTCATAGGCAACGTGATTTTAAGGGGTGCAGAATTTTTTCTTCTTTTTTGTACAGTTTGGCTTGGGGTCCATGGCAATGTAGAGGAAAGAAGGTTTCCTTGTATTGTCTCACTTTACATAGAAGTTATATTGTGTTTGGAGTGTATTGTTGAGAGGCTGTGATAGTGGCGTAATAGTGCGACTTGGGCTCGTTATATGCACCCAGACATGCTTCCCCTGCTGTCCCAGTTGCATTCCAGCAGTGTTGGCATCATTTTCTGAGGTTTCAGGGTGGACTTCCAAGGTGACCTCCAAGTGGTCGAATTGAGATTTCCAAGTGGCGAGCATTTTTTTCCCATAGACTATAATGGGATTCGATATTCGGTCGAATAGTCGAATAACGCGGTCTATTCGAATCGAAATTCGAACTTTCGAATATTTCATTACTCGCTGATCTCTAACTTTAACCCCTTCATGTTCAGCACCGTACATGTACAGCGCTGGGGGACGTGACTTGCCGCCCAGCACCATAGTACTACGGCGCGCTGATCGGGCGGGTGCAGGAGCTGCGCCCGCTTGATCAGCTGCAGAGGACCGGCTAACCGCAGCACATGCCATGCATACGACATGAGGGGGCTGCCATTGGGTCCCACGCTCTGCTGTGACGGGGACCCGATGGCTTGGATGGCAGCACAATGCCTTCTTTAGAGATGAGCGAATCTATTCGTCGATTCGTTGATTCGTATCGAATCTTGGAAATTTTCAGCTGCGAAGCAAATCTGAATATTAGGTGATTCGCTTCGGCTTTGTACGCATTCGCTACGTAGTTGTCGTATAAATTATATTGCTACGTATAAGTTACTCTATACACTGTTGCGTACAAATTCAATTAATTAGTGAACTTTTACTGTTAGTTCATTTATAGAGATGAGCGAGTAGTGTTCGATCGAGCTGGTATTCGATCGAATACTACGCTATTTGGCGTACTCGATTTCGTTCGAGTATAACGGCGATGGCGCACTTAGAATTCGTTTCCCCTCCCACCTTCCCTGGCGCTCTTTTTCCACCAATCACCATGCAGGGGGGGTATGACAGGCACGCTGAGCACGCTGGCAGCGCGAAAACGGCGTCTACATGCATTGGCTGGAAAAACCATGTGACCTCGAATATTAAAAACTCAGCTCTTCCTGCTCGTATGCATATGCTGCGTGAACTTAGTCAGGGACAGAGGCTGCAGAAGGGAGAGACAGGTTTTAGCTGTTGGACAGGCAGGAGCGTGATTAAAAGCCCTTATCAGGGCTACTATAGTGCAGTACAGTGATAGCTTTACTACAATATAGACTTTACAGAGAACGGCTGCTGTATTCAGGGATAGCTGCTGGAGTAGGGACAGAGAGAGGCATTAGTGGTGTATTAGGTGCTCTGCTACATACCAAACTATATTTGGCACTACTGCTGAGTACCTTGAACTATAAAATATATAGGCCTTATAATTGGCAACTGTACTGTGCGTTCTCTTGCAAAATTATTTAAATACCTGGTGTTAATACCCACCGTCTGAACAGTTAGTACACGGCTGTGTACCTTGAACTATAAAATATATAGGCCTTATACTAGGCAACTGTACTGTGCGTTCTCTTGCAAAATTATTTAAATACCTGGTGTTTATACCCACCGTCTGAAAAGTTAGTACACGGCTGTGTACCTTGAACTATAAAATATATAGGCCTTATAATTGGCAACTGTACTGTGCGTTCTCTTGCAAAATTATTTAAATACCTGGTGTTTATACCCACCGTCTGAAAAGTTAGTACACAGCTGTGTACCTTGAACTATAAAATATATAGGCCTTATAATTGGCAACTGTACTGTGCGTTCTCTTGCAAAATTATTTAAATACCTGGTGTTAATACCCACCGTCTGAAAAGTTAGTACACGGCTGTGTACCTTGAACTATAAAATATATATAGGCCTTATAATTGGCAACTGTACTGTGCGTTCTCTTGCAAAATTATTTAAATACCTGGTGTTAATACCCACCGTCTGAAAAGTTAGTACACGGCTGTGTACCTTGAACTATAAAATATATAGGCCTTATAATTGGCAACTGTACTGTGCGTTCTCTTGCAAAATTATTTAAATACCTGGTGTTAATACCCACCGTCTGAACAGTTAGTACACGGCTGTGTACCTTGAACTATAAAATATATAGGCCTTATACTAGGCAACTGTACTGTGCGTTCTCTTGCAAAATTATTTAAATACCTGGTGTTTATACCCACCGTCTGAAAAGTTAGTACACGGCTGTGTACCTTGAACTATAAAATATATAGGCCTTATAATTGGCAACTGTACTGTGCGTTCTCTTGCAAAATTATTTAAATACCTGGTGTTTATACCCACCGTCTGAAAAGTTAGTACACGGCTGTGTACCTTGAACTATAAAATATATAGGCCTTATAATTGGCAACTGTACTGTGCGTTCTCTTGCAAAATTATTTAAATACCTGGTGTTAATACCCACCGTCTGAAAAGTTAGTACACGGCTGTGTACCTTGAACTATAAAATATATATAGGCCTTATAATTGGCAACTGTACTGTGCGTTCTCTTGCAAAATTATTTAAATACCTGGTGTTAATACCCACCGTCTGAAAAGTTAGTACACGGCTGTGTACCTTGAACTATAAAATATATAGGCCTTATAATTGGCAACTGTACTGTGCGTTCTCTTGCAAAATTATTTAAATACCTGGTGTTTATACCCACCGTCTGAAAAGTTAGTACACGGCTGTGTACCTTGAACTATAAAATATATAGGCCTTATAATTGGCAACTGTACTGTGCGTTCTCTTGCAAAATTATTTAAATACCTGGTGTTTATACCCACCGTCTGAACAGTTAGTACACGGCTGTGTACCTTGAACTATAAAATATATAGGCCTTATACTAAGCAACTGTACTGTGCGTTCTCTTGCAAAATTATTTAAATACCTGGTGTTTATACCCACCGTCTGAAAAGTTAGTACACGGCTGTGTACCTTGAACTATAAAATATATAGGCCTTATAATTGGCAACTGTACTGTGCGTTCTCTTGCAAAATAATTTCACGGCTGTGAAGGCAAAATATTGTAACAAAAAAAAAAAAAAAATGCGGAGGGGGGCTAGCGGAATAGGACGTGGACGAGGACGGGGGCGCGGAAATGCTGTTGGGGGCCTTGTTGAAGCCAGTGGGGATACAATGCGTGCTGGTGAGGGTCAGCCAGGATCCCGCTCATCCAGAATCCCTGCCTTTATGGGACAGTTAAGCAGGGTGCGGGTTACACCGCTGTTGAGGCCTGAGCAGGTTGAACAGGTGGTGCAATGGATAGCCGATAGCGCTTCCACACAGTTGTCCACCAGCCAGTCATCCACACAGTCTCACTCTGACCCTCCTTCCTCCACACCTGGCCAACAGAGTCATCCCACCATTGACCCCTCCCAGGAGCTCTTTTCGGGTCCTTTTTCAGATGTGCCGGAAGAATCCCAGGAGCTAGCAGAGGAATTTGTTTGTAGTGATGCCCAAACACTGGAGTTTTCGCCATCTCCTGCTGATGTGGACCCTGAGCCAGCATCTGTTATCAT
>ONZH01016519.1:0-37775 GCA_900303285.1 Rhinella marina
TCACTGGATGTAAGAGGTATGTGGTGCTGTCCAAATATGTGTCACCTGTTTATTCAGCAAGAACTTGCCGGTATGTGGTATGTTACTGCTGCAGCCAATCACCAATCAGTGATCTAATGCTGAGAACTGGCTGCAGTGGTCACATGCCATACACCTGCCCATCAGTGTGCACATCACCAACATTGTGACAGATCTGCACACTTTCCCATTACATCCCTGTCAGTCTTTGTTTACGTGACAGCAGCAATGATGCCAGAAAGTCCAGCGTGTCACAGGCATCATCACTGCAGCCATATAAACAAAGCATTCAATGGCAGGGATGTAACAGCTGAGAATTGTGGATTTCTTTTCCATCTGCCATATTTTATTTTTAAATACTGAACAATCCTCTTTATTCTGGGGCGTGGAAGGGGTGTGTCCTCTAAAAGGGGGTGTGGTTTAACATGTCCGTAAAAAATTTGGGCTGTCCGTAAATTTTGGTCCAGTTGTCCAGAAAAATTTGAAAGGAAGGTTGGCAACCCTGCCCAGTACCCCTAATATATAATTACTCTGAGCGCTGGCTTGCCGGGCCAGCGCTCAGTACCGCCCACTGCTTGTGTCTAGGGGGACGGGGACGCCGGGCACGCAGCATCTGGAAGCGCGCCCGACGCTCCCCGCCTCTCGTTACCATGGAGACGAGGACGCATGTCGCGTCCTCGCTCCGTGTTAGTGGAAGTCCGGCGGCGCTGCAAGCGGGGAGCGCGCCGCCGGCTTCCCGTGACACATCTCCTTAGTCTTCCTGGCATACTGTAGATCCTAAGGTGGTTCTGCTGGCACCAATCCACCAATTTCTGGGTCAGTTCTCTGTATTCCATGTCATCCTCGTCTGTGATGAGACCTGCTATTGCCGAGTGACCAGAAGAAGCAGCTAGATGAGTTGTACCTGAAGTCTGCAGTGTACAGTGTGAAGAGGAAAGGAGCAAGAACTTTGTACAATTGTCTACATAATTTCTCCTGTGCATCCCTCACACTCTGGAACTCACTACCCCAACACTACAGCCTCTACCCCACCATCTGGACCTTCAAAAGAAACCATGAGCAGCTTCTACCCTCACCTACTGTCTCCTTCTTTTAAAGATTGCAGTAGAGGAACAGAGTGTGGACTATTTGAGTCCCACTTTTGGATGATAGCTCACAGAAGCAAAATCACGACCAGAAGAATGTAGCTTAGTAAATAATCTGCTCCCACCTGATGTCCATCATTCCTCTGCTGCCTTCCATAACTGCGAACATGACTTGTAAATAATATGTTCTCATTTCCTAAATGTTCCTGTGCTATTAGCATCCCACCAGACTCTGCTACGTTTTGCGTTATGTCCTTCCTGGAATGGATAGGTCTCATGGATTCATCACCACACCATTAAAGAAAAACAGACACATTTTACTGCAGACAAACGTTTTGTAGACCAAGACACAATGAAGAACATAGGAAAGTAGTCCTACTGTATGAAAGGGGAATGTCAAGGACCAAAGAGGCAGAAGAATTTGGGAATATAGACACATGACACACAGAGGACAGGACTGAATTTGTGACATGTTACAACATCTAAATAATCTGCTCCAGAGATAGTGAGGTCACCAGCGGTAGTGGAGACTTCAGAGATTGTGAGGACGACCAGAGATAGTGGTTGCAGCAGGGGTAGCTGAGACTTCAGAGATTGTGGGTCTCCAGAGATAGTAGGTGCAGCAGAGATTGTGGGGATACCAGTGACAGCAGAGACTCTAGAGATTGTGGGATCGCCAGTGATGTGTAGGTGTAATGGTGATAGTGAGAGCAACAGAGACGGTAGAGATACCAAAGATAATCAGAGCGCCAGAGGTTGTGGGGACACCAACCATCAGAGATAATGGGAGCACCAGTGCACCAGTGTTATGGGGGTACCAGAGATAGTTGGGGTACAAGACATAGTGGTGATACCAATGTTGTGAGGATGTGAGATAATGGAGGGACTAGACATTGTAGGGGCAATAGTGATAGCAGGGGTACCAGAGATAATGGGTTCATCAGTGATAGTAGCGGCATCTGAAGACCTGCCGGGAGCATGTAAGTATGTATGTGTATTTGTATGTGTATATGTCTGTGTATGTCTATGTCTGTATGTGTGTATGTGTAGCCGGATCCGTCATGAACTCCATTGAAAGTCAATGGAGGACAGATCCGGTTACCATTGTGGTCACACCAGACGGATCCACCCCCATTGACTTGCATTGGGGGTAATTTCGGATCCGTCTTGGTGCGCATGCCTGGACCGGAGAGCAAACCGCAGCATGCTGCGGTTTGTTCTCCGGTCTGAAGACGGAACGGAATGCTTTCAGTCAGGAGCCTCCGTTGTCTTCAGTTCAGTTTTGTCCCCATTGACAATGAATGGGGACAAAACTGAAGCGTTTTATTCCGGAATTTTAAAACGCTAGTGTGAAAGTAGCCTAAAAGCAGCTCTCACCTCCTCTGATGAGCAGGCAATTATCTAGAATAAAAGCTTCATGTCTGATCATTGCCTGCTCAATCTGCCTATGTAAATGGACTGTCACCCTCCAGGGATTTTTGTTATCCAGTTGTTTTGTTTGTTTGTTTTTTTTAAATGTCCATTTCCTCTAACCTGTCTCTGCTCCTATCTATCTATCTATCTATCTATCTATCTATCTATCTATCTAATATCTATCTATCTCATATCTATCTAATATCTATCATCTAATATCTATATATCTATCGATCTATCTCATATCTATAGTTGGGAAAATAAGTATTTCATACACTGGTGATTTTGCAAGTTTTCCCACCTACAAAGAATGGAGAGATCTGTAATTTTTATCATAGGTACACTTTAGCTGTGAAAGATAGACTCTAAAAAAAAATCCAGAAAATCACATTGTATGATTTTTTTATTAATTGATTTGCATTTATTGCATGAAATAAGTATTTCATCACCTACCAACCAGCAAGAACTCTTGCTCTCACAAACCTGTTAGTTTCTTTAAGAAGTCCTCCTACTCTGCACTCGTTACTTGTATTAATTGCACCTGTTTGAACTCGTTACCTGTATAAAATACTGCTGTCCACACACTCGTTTAATCACACTCCAACCTCTCCACCATGGCCAAGACCAAAGAGCTGTCTAAGGACACCAGGGACAAGATTGTAGACCTGCACGAGGCTGGGACAAGGCTTAGAAAATCGAAAAAACACAAGATGACTGTCAATCTTCCTCGGTCTGGGGCTCCATGCAAGATCTCAGCTGGAGGACCTGGTCAATGACCTGAAGAGAGCTGGGACCACAGTCTCAAAGAGATTACCGTTAATAATACACTACTCCATCACAGGACAGAAAATGGTTGGAAAACAAACAGAGTGACTGGGTATTCTTGGGGAGGACTGAGGGCAGCAGCAGCAAGCTGCAAGCAGCAGGAATTTCTGTAGGGTTGAGGGTGGGGGAGCACTGTAGCATACCTCCCAACTTTTGAAAATTGCAAAAAGGGGCAATGTCTGCGGCACGCATCACGGCAGTTTTTTCATACTAGGCCACGCCTCTAGCTCCACCCAAAACATAATTACTGGAGCCCCTGCGACAATTTTTTTCTTGTGCTTCAATGTCCATATAAATATTAACACATAAATCATCAGATTATAGATATTTTAAAGTCAAAATTGCACAAAATAATAAAGTTTTGGTATAGTATGTAGGTAGAAACCATGCAGACACTTTAGTAAGGATCGGAGGGAGCCATGCTGGAGTTTGGTGAGGCTTAGCTGTGTGTGTCTTTCCATGTATGTGCCCCTGTGTCTCTGTCTGTCCCTCTGTGTCCCTGTGTTTGTCCCTGTCCCTGTGTGCCCCCCGTCCCTGTGTCCCCCCCGTCCCTGTGTGCGCCCCTGTCCCTGTGTGTGTCGCTGTCCCTGTGTGTGTCGCTGTCCCTGTGTGTGTCGCTGTCCTTGTGTGTGTCACTGTCCCTGTGTGTCGCTGTCCCTGTGTGTCGCTGTCCCTGTGTGTCGCTGTCCCTGTGTGTCGCTGTCCCTGTGTGTCTGTCCTTGTGTGTCGCTGTCCTTGTGTGTAGCTGTCCTTGTGTGTCGCTGTCCCTGTGTGTAGCTGTCCTTGTGTGTCGCTATCCCTTGTGTGTCGCTGTCCTTGTGTGTCGCTGTCCCTGTGTGTCGCTGTCCTTGTGTGTAGCTGTCCTTGTGTGTCGCTGTCCCTGTGTGTGTCGCTGTCCCTGTGTGTCGCTGTCCCTGTGTGTCGCTGTCCTTGTGTGTTGCTGTCCCTGTGTGTCGCTGTCCCTGTGTGTCGCTATCCCTGTGTGTCGCTGTCCTTGTGTGTCGCTGTCCCTGTGTGTCGCTATCCCTGTGTGTCGCTATCCCTGTGTGTCGCTGTCCTTGTGTGTCGCTGTCCTTGTGTGTAGCTGTCCTTGTGTGTCGCTGTCCCTGTGTGTGTCGCTGTCCCTGTGTGTAGCTGTCCTTGTGTGTAGCTGTCCGTGTGTGTCGCTGTCCCTGTGTGTGTCGCTGTCCCTGTGTGTGTCGCTGTCCCTGTGTGTGTCGCTGTCCCTGTGTGTCGCTGTCCCTGTGTGTGTCGCTGTCCCTGTGTGTCGCTGTCCCTGTGTGTCGCTGTCCCTGTCATGTGTCTCTGTCCCCGTGTGTCGCTGTCCTTGTGAGTCTGTCCCTTGGTGTGTGTGTCTGTCTGTCTGTCTATCTGTCTGTGTGTGTTTTGACCGCTGTGTATGTCACCATCACGATGCCCACAGTGTTCTTATGTCTTGACGCAGCTGCATCAGGACGTTCTGTGGGGGCAAGAAGAAGACGGAAGAGGAGACATCGCCGCCATCATGGAGTCCATGAGAGAGGCACAGGGAGGCAAACTAAGGATGCAGGTAAGACTATCACATGATCAGCACTAGTGTTATCTATGGTTTTACATAGGACGCAGGTAAGACTATCACATTCTCAGCACTAGTGTTATCTGTGGTTTTACATAGGACGCAGGTAACACTACTACATTCTCAGCACTAGTGTTATCTATGGTTTTACATAGGACTGCAGGTAACACTACTACATTCTCAGCACTAGTGTTATCTATGGTTTTACATTGGACTGCAGGTAACACTACTACATGATCTACACTAGTGATATCTATGGTTTTACATAGGACTGCTGGTAACACTACTACATTCTCAGCACTAGTGTTATCTGTGGTTTTACATAGGACATCAGGTAACACTACTACATTCTCAGCACTAGTGTTATTTATGGTTTTACATAGGACGCAGGTAACACTACTACTTTCTCAGCACTAGTGTTATCTATGGTTTTACATAGGACTGCAGGTAACACTACTACATTCTCAGCACTAGTGTTATCTATGGTTTTACATTGGACTGCAGGTAACACTACTACATGATCTACACTAGTGATATCTATGGTTTTACATAGGACTGCTGGTAACACTACTACATTCTCAGCACTAGTGTTATCTGTGGTTTTACATAGGACATCAGGTAACACTACTACATTCTCAGCACTAGTGTTATTTATGGTTTTACATAGGACGCAGGTAACACTACTACATTCTCAGCACTAGTGTTATCTGTGGTTTTACATAGGACTGCAGTTAACACTACTACATTCTCAGCACTAGTGTTATCTGTGGTTTTACATAGGACATCAGGTAACACTCCAAATTGGAAAAAAAATGCAGTTCCTCCACCGTATTAGGGGTTTTGTTCCTACAGCGTTCCCTTTACAGCAAATGGGGGTGTTGCAGGGGAGGAGCCAGTACAGGAGGTGGGATGGGACAGGGGTGGGTTCTGGGCAGAGTTAGGGGGCCCAATTCAGATTCTTGCTATGGGGCCCAATGATTTCTATGTACACCCCTGCAAAGGAGGCATGGGAGAAGGTCATGTGGTCAGATGAGACCCAAATAGAACTTTTTGGTACCAACTCCACTCGCTGGATTTGGAGGAAGAAGAAGGATGAGTACAGCCCCAACACCAGGCTCAGAGACAGCCCCGAAACCTGAAAGATCTGGAGAAGATCTGGATGGAGGAGTGGGCCAAAATCCCTGCTGCAAACCTGGACAGGAAACATCTGATCTCTGTAACTGCAAACAAAGGTTTCTGTACAAATATTAAAGAGGACCTCTCCCCGCTCCTGACATGTCTGTTTTAATAGCTTCATGCATTCCCCACGTACTAACAATTCTGGAGCATCTATTCTTATGGCTCTATGTTGTGCCATTCCTTTATTATATGCACTAGAAGTTATGAATGAATTGCTATTTGTCTTCAGTAAGGGAACAGAGGGGAGGTGACCAGTTGGGGGTGTGTCCCTGCTCAGACTGACTCTAGCCAATCAGTGCTGTCATATTCAGACAGTGCAGGTACACGCCCCCAACTTGTTACCTCCCCTCTGTTCCTTTACTGAAGACAAATAGCAATTCATTCATAACTTCTAGTGCAAATAATAAAGGAATGGCACAACATAGAGACATAAGAATAGATGTTCCAGACTTGTTGTTACATGGGGAATGCATGAAGTTATTAAAAGATTTCTTTTTAGATTCTGCCTTTCACAGTTGAAGTGTACCTATGATAAAAATTACAGATCTCTCCATTCTTTGTAGGCGGGAAAACTTGCAAAATCGCCAGTGTATCAAATACTTATTTTCCGCACTGTATGTATCTATCTATCTATCTATCTATCTATCTATCTATCTATCTCCTATCTATCTATCTATCTATCTATCTATCTATCTATCTAATATCTATCTACCTATCCATTATCTAACTCATATCTATTTATCTTTCTATCTATCTATTGGTCTATTTATATTTATCTATCTAATATCTATCTATTATCTATTATCTATCTATCTATCTATCTATCTATCTATCTATCTATCTATCTATCCATTATCTAACTCATATCTATTTATCTTTCTTTCTATCTATTGGTCTATTTATATTTATCTATCTAATATCTATCTATCTATTTGTCTATTAGTCTGTCTATCTATCTGTGTGTGTTTCTTCAGACCCTTTCTCATACCTGTCTAATGAGGCTCAGTTGTCTGGAGATCTGGTATGTAACATCATTGCTTTTATCGTTGGAAGCTATTAGACTCCTCATCTCTTCTCTTAATGAAAGCGATAAAACACTGGGCAGGGAAAAAAAGCTGACAAAGCAGGAAAACTCCTTTAAAAGGGTTGTCTCACCTCAGTAAGTGGCATTTATCATGTAGAGAAAGTCAATACAAGGCACTTACTAATGTATTGTTATTATCCATATTACCTCCTTTGCTGGCTGAATTCATTTTTCCATCACATTATACACTGCTCCTATCCAGGGGTTCCGACCACTGCTGCAGCGCAGATTTCAATTCTCCATGCTGCGTGTGCACAGTCCTGGCCAGCAAGTTTTCTTATAAGGTGCAAGCACGACCACCGCTGATGGATTGCAGGATGGTCGTAACCCCTGGAAACAAGCAGTGTATAATGTGATGGAAACATGAATCCAGCCAGCAAAGAAGGTAATTTGGAGAATCACAATACATTAGTAAGTGTCTTGTAGTAACTTTCTCTACATGATAAATGCGACTTGCTGAAGTGAGACAACCCCTTTAAGGCCTTTTCAGGTCTGATCATTAGGGGGTTAATGAGAGCGTTAAGACATTTTTATAACTGGGTAGGAGGTACCGGACTTTCCTCTATGAAAGGTTTTATGGCAGTTGAGAATAAAAGCAGCATACCAAAGAGCTATTGGTGCAGAAAACCCGGCAGCAATATACAGATAACCAGATGGCAGTAGTTCTTGGCACATTCCTTATCTGTATAGTCCTAGACGGATATATTGCAGGAGCTGCTGGGTCCTCTCCACACCCTGCACATAGTAAGCTGTCAGCATGGGCATACAGGGCTAAAACATTTTCCGACACCCCACAATCTATTTTTCTAAGTTAAAGAATTGTCACATCAAAACTTACCCCTGGGTCCCGATCTGTTGGATACATAAGTTTCTAAAATCCTTACACCATAGGGTGGAACATGGAGCCAGTGGAAGGATTGACCTATGTCACCACTCTCTGTGCTGTCCTGGGATGGATCTTCTATTGCGCATGTACAGTAAATAATGATGATCAGCACAATATGGATATTATTGCAGTTCTTGCCTGCAATCTCCTGCAGGTTATTTGACAGTAAACACAGAATATTAATCAGCTCTGGCATACCCACTTCTCAAGCCCCAGCGCTCTCCTGCCCTACAGGTGAGAGCCCTTCTTCTGCCATCTGCTTTTCCTCCTTTTCCACATCATCTAATATTGATGAGAATATATCATCAGAAACATCTAGCTCCTCCTCTCTCTGCATCTTAATGACTTTTCTAGGACATGGAGACTTTAAAGAATGATTTGGAAGAAGTAAAGCCAGCAAAAGATGGGGATGGTCATCATTAACACCTGGCCCCCCTTAGGGGTGCAGATTTGATGGTATTGGTTGGCACGCTGGTAGTGGAATAATAAAGGCTTTCATCTTATTGGTATTAAATTACATATCTTAGTTTATGGCTGATGTAGGAATAAGTAAATGTAGGAATAAATAAATAAAAATGATGCAGGATAAGTGTCCCTACAATCTCCCTGCACTCTTCCTTCACTCTCCCTGCAGTCTCCCTGCACTCTTCCTTCACTCTTCCTTCACTCTCCCTGCAGTCTCCCTTCACTCTCCTTGCAGTCTCTCTGCACTCTCTCTGCAGTTTCCCTGCACTCTCCAAGAAGTCTCCCTACAGTCGCCCTTCACTCTGCCTGAAGTCTCCCTTCACTCTCTCTGCAGTCTCTCTCTACAGTTGCCCTGCAGTCTCCCTTCATTCTTCCTGCAGTCTCCCTGCTCTCTCCCTCGAGTCTCCCTGCACCCCCCCTCCAATATTCTTCTATTAATTGTTTTCAGCACCGACGTGGCAAGCGCATGAGCACTTGCTACTAGTGATGAGCGAGCATGCTCGGCCGAACTCGCTGTTCGGCCGAGCATGCCGGTGCTCGGGTCCACTCGCTGTTTGGCCGAACACCGAGTGTACTTGAGCGCCATGCTGGAGTCCCCTCCCCGCAATAAGACGGATCCGTCATGACCCCCAATGCAAGTCAATGGGGACGGATCTGTTTGGTGTAACACAATAGTGAACGGATCCGTCCTCCATTGACTTTCAATGGAGTTCATGACGGATCCGTCACCTTACCTTTCCCAGCAGCTCCCTCCTCCCTCCAGCAGGTGGTGCTGTGTTGAAACTTACCACTGTGCGCGCCGTCTTCCTGCAGGGACAAGTCGGGAGCTGCTGGGAAAAGTAAGGTGACGTGTCTGTGTCATGTTTTTTTTTCGGAGGGGACCCGTGTAAACCAGACACCCTCCCCTCTTCCGAGCGGGGGGTGCCTGGTTTAGTCCCATTGACTATAATTATGCTCGGGTGCTTGGCTGAGCACTAGAGCACCCCCGAGTGCTCGGCCAGAGCACCCGAGCACCTGGGTGCTCGATCATCACTACTTGCTACCTCTCTCCCTAAGCTCAGCTCACAGGACAATGGCTGTGCGGGATGAGGGTTTTATAAGGCTGTGACATCACAGGGGATGGCTATCTGTGGATTGGCTGGCTGCACAGCATTATGTGTGATCTTGAGTTTCCAGGCTTGTCTCCTCTACACTTAGTTACCACAAAAAGCGAGAAAATTCTAATTAGTTTCGAATCCAGGTTTTCCTACACTTCAGACCAAATTGTCCTTCAAATACTTCCCTTTGCTCAACACTAGTATGTACATAGTGACACCACTAGCAGAATAGTGAGTGCAGCTCTGGAGTATAATACAGGATGTAATTCAAGATCTGTACAGGATAAGTAATGTAATGTATGTACACAGTGACTCCACCAACAGAATAATGAGTGCAGCTCTGGAGTATAGTACAGGATGTAACTCAGGATCAGTACAGGATAAGTAATGTAATGTATGTACACAGTGACTCCACCAGCAGAATAGTGAGTGCAGCTCTGGAGTATAATACAGGATGTGAACTTCCGGCTCTGGCGCTGGCATGCGAGCCACGGGGTGAGCTAGCTCCGCTCCTAACCCTCACTAGATCGAGCTCCTCTCCCTGAAACCTGTCATCTAAGGGGACCTTACCGGGAGGTCTTGATTCCCCACAGCTCTTGACACACCAGTACATGGACCGGTACCAGCCGAGTATGTTCAGCAGTATTTAATAGACAGATAAAATTCCAACTTCAATACCCGGCAAGTTTAAGGGTGACGCACAGAGAAGGAATGGTGACAACGTACCATGATCCCAGGGCGGGGGAGGATCTTCTGTCAACCATGGACAACGGGACGGAAAAGAGGGAGTTGGAAGGAACAAACCACGACACAGAGAACAGCCATTCCTCGTCGCAAAGTCCAGAATGGAGATCAGGTCGGTCTCAGGATTACAATACCATTCAAGAATGGGATCTGGTACCTGGAGACAGACGCTCACCCAGGAAAGGGATGGCTCCGAGAGACAACTAATGACTTTCCAGAAGAGCCCTTTTCGTCTGAGTATCCTGTATCCTTATATCCTTATACCTCTAGAACTTTATACCTTTATTGCCTTGCATCTTTAATACATGTGTCACGGTTGGAATACCCTAGCGAGTATAATGGGTATAGTGATAAGGGTTAATTATATCCTGTTTAGGAGTACTAGAATTTTAGGTTAGGCTACTTTCACACTAGCGTTTTTGAATTCCGGTATTGAGTTCCGTCATAGGGGCTCAATACCGGGAAAAAAACGCTTCCGTTTTGTTCCCATTCATTGTCAATGGGGACAAAACTGAACTGAAGAGAACGGAGCGCTCCTGAAAGCATGCTGCGGTTTGCTCTCCGGTCCAGACATCCGCACCAAGACGGATCCGTCATGACCCCCAATGAAAGTCAATGAGGACGGATCCGTTCGCTGTGACACAATGGTGAACGGATCCGTCCTCCATTGACTTTCAATGGAGTTCATGACGGATCCGTCACCTGCACACATACAGACATACACACATACAGACATACAATACACACATACAGACATAGACATACACATAAACATAAACATACACAGACATATACACATACAAATACACATACATACTTACATGCTCCCGGCAGGTCTCCACAGTGCAGGAGGAACAGGACGGCGCGCACAGATGACGATTCCACCAGGCGCCCAGCAGAGGGCGCTGTGGGGAATCGTCCTATGTGCGCGCCGTCCTGCTCCTCCGGCGCTCTGGAGACCTGCCGGGAGCATGTAAGTATGTATGTGTATTTGTCTGTGTATATGTGTGTGTGTCTGTGTGTATGTATGTACTGTGTGACATGTGTGGGGCCGGAGCGCGGTTCCGGCTCCACACATGTCCCTGCAGCAGTCCGGATCCGGCAACACTCTTCACCTGCCGGATCCGGACTGCCGCTAGTGTGAAAGAGGCCTTAGACAAGGAAGTGGGGGGGAAGGGGGGCCTGTAGCCCAGAAAAAAGGTAGTCAGAGAGAAATAGATAAAGTGCATTGATAACCATTCTGTGGTTTGAGTTTGGGTTTGGGTGGGGGGAGGGGGGTTGAGGATTTTGGTTTTTGGGATTTGCAGCTTCTCCATGATTTTAATTATAATTATAACGGGGCTAGGACCCGACCTCAGTACTTCAGTTATCTGATTCCCACGTTAAACTATGAAAATAATCTTGTGGAACGTTAAGGGGTTGAGATCTCCCCATAAGAGGTGGATGGTGCTACGCCATCTTAAGAAGCTTAAACCTGACATTGTATTACTACAAGAAACTCACCTAGGGTCAGAAGACTTTGCACGCATGAATAAATTGTGGGGGGTAGGGCAAGTGGTAGGAGCTGCCTCACAGAAAAGGAAGGCAGGAGTTCTGATACTGCTTCATAAACAGCTAAATTACCAACTTTTGAATACTTCATCAGATGATCCGGGGAGATGGGTACACATATCGATTTTAGTCCAGGGAACCCAGTACAGCATTTACAACATTTATGGACCTAATGAGAGAAATACTAGAGATCTAGAGGGTACCTTGCTAACTGACTCATGTGCGCATAAAATAGTGTGAGGTGACGGTAACACGGTAGTGCTTAGTAGCGAAGATAGAAAGCAATCCTCTCACCCTCAAGGTGATGGGGGTACATATGATAAAGTACTGGGCCCCTTGTTGTATAGTACTGGAATGACAGACCCATGGCGCATGAGTAACCCAGATGATAGGAGCTTCACATTTTATTCACACGCAAGACAATCATGGTCTAGATTGGATTACATTTTTGTCCACCATTCTCTTCAGGACGAAGTTCATCAGGCTGAAATTTGTGACCTAGTAATCACTGACCATGCCTCTGTTCTGATTCGGCTAAAAGATGCATATCCTAGAGGTCCGGACTATTTATGGAGATTTCCATGGCATCTGATGTCCAACTCAGATTTTACAAATAAATTGGGGGCTTGGTGGGAGGAATACTGTAATGATAATGCTGCTCTTCTGGAATGCCTCAAAGATGGTTATGAGGACGGGGGCGTGGCCTGACGCCGTGCAGAATGGCCGCTTGAATCTTACCAGTCCTCGATCCAGCGTAGTTCTACAGCGGCTCACAGCAACTGATCCGCACCAAAACCTCTTCAGGACACCTGTAAGAGACCCATACTTACTGGGATGAAGAGCAGGAGAACCAGAGAACCGCCCAAGCACCTGGAAGACTTCTTCCTTGCAGAGACCAGGGATGGGCAAGATGGCGGCGGAGGAACAGGCAGGAACAGCGAGCAGCAGGGCCTCCTCTTCTCCCTCCTTGGACCCTGAAAATATAGAAAAAAAGCAAATTAACAACATTTCAAAAAGAAAAAGCAATACAAAAACCCCCAAAAACGCAAAAAGGACCACTTTAAACACAACAAAGAAAAACTTACCTGTCTTCACACAGGAGGAAGAGGATGAAGCCAACATGTCTGACTCCTCCAGCATCCACAGCCCTGCAAAGCAAAAACCAAGAAAAGAAAAAGACTTATTAACACTTGATGAAGCAGAACAGCAGAAAACCTTATCACCACAAACTGTAAGTGTTTTTGAGCACATTCCTACAACTAATGACGTTATTACAGTGAACTTAATGAAAGATATGTTAATGGCACTAAACTCGTCCATAAAAAAAGGACATTTCTAAAATATGTCACTCCTTATCCTCTAATATAGACGACTTAGGGGAACGAGTAAACCATATAGAAAATAAAATGGCGGAATACGCTGGGGCCCACAATATCTTAGTGGATGCCCACAATACCCTTGAAGATGACATAGAAGCCATCAATTCAAAAATGGCAGACCTGGAAGATCGTTCAAGGCGAAACAACATAAAATTCAGGGGAATTGCTGAAACTGTGAGACCGGATGAACTATCCAAATATATACAGAACCTGCCAGAAGCTACCCCCCTTGATCTCACTATCGATAGAGCTCACAGAATCCCCAAACCGAAAGCAATACCAGAACATAAACCAAGGGACGTCTTAGCCCGCATACATTTCTACTATATAAAAGAAGCGGTCATGATAGCGGCAAGGAAAGCTAACATATTACCTGAACCGGTTGACAAAATATCACTGTTTACAGACCTCTCACAAGCCACCATTGCAGAGAGGAAAAAACTTCAACCATTAACAAACTGCCTTAGAGAAAATAAAATACCGTACAGATGGGGCTTTCCCACCAAACTACTTATCTACAAAGAAGGCACCTTGCATATCTTACACTCAGTAGACCAAGGGTCAAAACTGCTGGAAAAGTGGCAAATAGATATCTCCATGATCGTCATGCAGAAAAACCAGAAAGAAGTGTCAACACTCCAAGAAGAGTGGATTCCTGAAACTAATAATACCTGATATTCGTGATTCAAATACCGTTTCACTAAATTTTTCTACCATAAGAGGCTGGAGCCCTGGACAAACTTTACCCCCAATACAATAAGATCATAATGATCTCTCTATGTTCTAACTTTTTCACCTTGTCGGAAATCTACTGTTACTGTTTTTCCCTTATCAGTTTTTTAGTTTTTCGCAGACTATACCAAGCACGAACAAAGACCAACCATCCAGAAAACAATATGACTTATACGAATCAACCATCAAGCTCAAGACAGTCACCTACATACCAACTGAATAAAACGCCAACGTCTACTCAAAGAAAGAAGAAAAGTCATAGTAAGCTATGTCACACACACCAAAATGGTTATTAAGATACTCTCCATGAATGCTAAGAGGTTAAATCACCCATTCAAGAGACTATCACAATGGAAAGAGGACAAAAATAACAACTCAGATATACTTTGCATTCAAGAAACTCACCTCACCCAAGAAGACACATCCAGATTTAAACATAAGGGGGGACATTTATCAAAACCAGTGTAATGAAAAACTGGCTTAGTTGCCCATGGCAACCAATAAGATTCCACCTTTCATTTTACAGAGCTCCTTTGGAAAATGAAAGAAGGAATCTGATTGGTTGCTATGGGCAACTAAGCCAGTTTTCCTTTACACCAGTTTGATAAATCTCCTTCAAGGACTTTTCGCATACATTTCATACCTGGTGTAGTTATTGCCATACATAATACTGTTGCCTTTGAAGAAATCACCATACATAAAGATGTAAATGGAAGACTTCTTGTACTAATTTGCAAAATTAACAATATTATATATACTATTTGCAATATTTACTGCCCTAATAAGGATCAAATACATTTCCTAAATAAAACAATGAAGAAAATAACTAAAATTAAACAAGGCCACGTATTCATATGTGGCGATATAAACTTAATCGCAGATAAGCACCTTGACACCACCAGTAGTAGCAAGAGGCCTTCCATAACATTAAACCATTGGCTCAAAGACAATGATTTAATTGATAGCTGGAGAAAATTTCATGCAAATGAACGTGATTACACCTATTATTCAAGTGTACATAATGTTTATACACGTATATTTTATACACGTTTATACACGTATTATTGTTCTTTACAACTAATTCAAGATATAGAAATTGATCACAGAATATGGTCGGATCACGCACCAATAACTATAAATGAACAAAATAATACCAACCCGGAATATATTTGGAAAATTAATAACGAACTACTTACAGATCCTATCATTAGAGAAAAGATCTCTAACCACTTAAATGAATACTTCCAATTCAATAACTTACCTACTACTGACGGATATACTTTATGGAACGCACACAAAGCGTTTATTAGGGGTTTTCTGATTAAATATGGCACCCAATATAAAAAACAAAAGCAGAAAATACTAAAAGAAAAGATGTCAGAATTAGCAAAATAGAAAAATTGAACAAACAGAATGCTGATAACTACATAAAAGTAAAAACCACCAAACTCAGGGACGAAATCCGCACATTATTACTAGACGATTATGAAAAAAATCTCACTAAACTTAAAGAGGACCTTTCACCGCTTCTGACATGTCTGTTTTAATAGCTTCATACATTCCCCATGTAATAACAATTCTGGAACATCTATTCTTATGGCTCTATGTTGTGCCATTCCTTTATTATTTGCACTAGAAGTTATGAATGAATTGCTATTTGCCTTCAGTAAAGAAACAGAGGGGAGGTGACAAGTTGGGGGTGTGTCCCTGCACAGTCTGAACATGACAGCACTGATTGGCTAGAGTCAGTCTGTGCAGGGACACACCCCCAACTGGTCACCTCCCCTCTGTTTCTTTACTGAAGGCAAATAGCAATTTATTCATAACTTCTAGTGCAAATAATAAAGGAATGGCACAACATAGAGCCATAAGAATGGATGTTCCAGACCTGTTAGTACGTGGGGAATGCATGGAGCTATTAAAACAGGCATGTCAGGAGCGGTGAAAGGTCCTCTTTAAGGCGAAATACTAGTCCCAGAACAACAAGGCGTCTGCATTTATGGCCGACAGAATAAAACAACAAAGAAACAAAACTAAAATAGCCTCCATTCAAGACAAACAATCAGGTACTTACCTGTCATCCCTTCAACAAATAGCTAATCAATTCAAAATGTATTATGAATCCTTGTATAACCGAAAAGCTGACCATAACACTCATCAACAATTCAAACCTTGAAACACAAAAAAAGCCCCGGGACCTGATGGATTTTCCAATGAATATTTTCAACATTTTGCACATATTCTCAACCCTTACCTAACGGAAATATTTAATAAAGCTTCCCAAGAAGGATCATTCCCGAAAGAAATGATGATTGCCACAATAATAACCATCCCCAAACCAGGTAAAGATCCGACCCTCGTAACAAACTATAGACCCATCTCCCTAATAAACACAGATGTAAAAATTTACGCAAAAGTTATTGCAAATAGACTATCCATTAATATCATACCCCTACTGATCAAACCTGACCAAGTAGGCTTGGTAGACAAGCCTCAGATGGAACAAGAAGAATGATTGATATACTATATCACATCAAAAAAACAGACGTACCCTCATTACTCTTATCTTTAGACGCAGAAAAAGCCTTTGATAGGCTACACTGGCTGTATATGTTTCATACGTTAGAAAAATATGGCTTTTCTGATAATATATTAACTTCTATACGCGCGCTATATCATAACCCAACAGCTAAAATACTTACAAATGGTATCCTCTCGCCATCATTCTCGCTAACAAATGGCACAAGGCAAGGATGTCCATTATCGCCCATCCTGTTTATACTGGCCTTGGAACCTTTCGCCGAAGCTATAAGACAGGAAAAAGATATAACAGGAATACAAATTAACAACACAGCACATAAAATAAGTCTATTTGCAGATGACATCTTAACCCTAGAAAAGCTCTACACAAAATACAAACGATAATCAAAAGATTCGGAGAAGTGTCATATTATAAGGTCAATGATACCAAATCAATTATAATGGACATTAAAGGGGTTCTCCGGGAATTAAGAAAATGAAAATACTTAAATATTACTTATTCTAATTATATTCCCAAATACCTTTCATTAGTTATAATGGCTTGTTTTGTCTGTGGAGCAATCATTAGGAGAAACAAAATGGCCGCCGTCCTATTAGTACACACAGAACCTGTCCTAATCACACAGCAGGACAAGTTACTTCACAACACTGAGGTAAAGAGCTGCCTCATCCTCCTCTCTGCTCTGCTCGTCAGGGATTATGATCCTGAATACAGATGATAAGATCTTCAGCTGAATCTCTGTAGGAATTGAGTTCATGAGCAGCAGTCTCACTTGTATGCCGTCTCCATTACCACAGTCTGTCCTGTCCGTCCTCTATGTACTTTATGTCTCCTCATGAACTCCATTCCTACAGAGATTCAGCTGAAGATCCTATCTTCTGTATTCAGGATCATAATCCCTGACAAGCAGAGAGGAGGATGAGGCGGCTCTTTGCCTCAGTGTTGTGAAGTAACTTGTCCTCCTGTGTGATTAGGACAGGTTCTGTGTGTACTAATAGGACGGTGGCCATTTTGTTTCTCCTAATCATTGCTCCCCTGACAAAACGAGACATTATAAGTAATGAAAGATATTTGGAATATATTTATAATAAAGTAATATTTAAGTATTTTCATTTTCTTAATTCCTGGAGAACCCCTTTAATACTCCCATATCAGAGAAACTAATAATGCAATCCACTTTCCCATATATCTGGAACAATGACCATATTCAATATCTAGGTATCCGTATCACACACCCGATGATATAGTGAGATACAACTTTCTTCTTCTGTATGACCAAATACAAAAAGATATAGTTAACCTAAACCTCCATGACATATCATGGTGGGGAAGGATCACCTTGTGCAAGATGTTCTTACTTCCAAAAATACTCTACCTGTTCCGTACCATCCCCCTAAATATACCAAACTACAATCATATGGAATAACAAAAAACCTAGGATCGCAATGTCAGTGCTAAACAGAAATAAGAACGCGGGAGGCTTGGGAATACCCGACTTACTAGCATACCATATGTCCAATTTAATCCAACAGTCACTTGAATGGTGGAATAACAAATCCACAAAAATATGGGTCAACATCGAAAACCAAACATATCACAATACTCCTGCAAAAAATATTCTTTTAGCAAACCTAATGGGATTTCAGATGAAAGATCTTTCTAGCCAGGTTATTAAAGACACCATATGTGTTTGGCAAAAATATCAAAAGATTTGTACTAACTTTAAGGTAACAAAAGATATCTCAGTTCCAATACGCATTCTTGAGTTATTCATTCCAGAAATTTCCCTTCAAATATGGGAGGAAAAAGGACTAGTCCACATTCAGCAATTATATCAAAGGAACGTTTTACACAACTTTTTAAAGTTGAGTGAAATGTACGACATATCCAAAGTGGACCTGTATAAATACCTACAAATTAGGACCTTACTGAACAATATGTCTCTCAAAATTCCAAAAGTACATCTCCAATTATATATGGTCATAGAAAATAAACAATTCATGAATAAGAAAAAAAGTATATCATTAATATACTCCTATCTATCTGATATATACTTAGACACTCATACCAACCACCTTAATGAATGGGAAAAAAGATCTCAAAATTACACAGGACCAGTGGTGAAAGGCCTACATGTCCTCAATGAAAAGCTCTTTATGTTCAGACCACCACGAAGCCTACGCAAAATTATTGTTCCGATGGTATTATACACCATTTAAATTAGCGAAAATATACACAGATTCTTCAGATCTCTGCTGGAGAGGATGTGGACCAACAGGAACTCTCTAAGGCTACTTTCACACTAGCGTTTTATAATTCCAGTATTGAGTTCCGTCATAGGGGCTCAATACCGGAATAAAACGCTTCAGTTTTGTCCCCATTCATTGTGAATGGGGACAAAACGGAACTGAAGACAACGTCTTCAGACCGGAGAGCAAACCGTAACATGCTGCGGTTTTCTCTCCGGTCCAGGCATCCGCACCAAGACGGATCCGGAATGGTCCCCAATGCAAGTCAATGAGGGTGGATCCGTCTGGTGTGACCACAATGGTAACCGGATCCGTCCTCCATTGACTTTCAATGGAGTTCATGACGGATCCGTCACCTGCACACAATACACACATACAGACATACACATAAACATACACACACATATACACATACAAATACACATACATACTTACATGCTCCCGGCAGGTCTCCAGAGCGCAGGAGGAACAGTACGGCGTACACATAGGACGATTCCACCAGGTGCCCAGCAGAGGGCGCTGTGGGGAATCGTCCTATGTGTATGCCATCCTGCTCCTCCGGCGCTCTGGAGACCTGCCGGGAGCATGTAAGTATGTATGTGTATTTGTCTGTGTATATGTGTGTGTGTCTGTGTGTATGTATGTACTGTGTGACATGTGTGGGGCCGGAGTGCGGTTCCGGCTCCACACATGTCGCTGCGGCAGTCCAGATCTGGCAGCACCCTTCACTTGCCGGATCTGGACTGCCGCTAGTGTGAAAGTAGCCTTACACATTTTTTTGGGAGTGTCCTAAGATAATTCCATTTTGGACAAACCTTTATTTAGATATCTTTCGCCCACTAGGGATAGCAGCACCTTTTAGCCCAGATTTCTCCTTACTAAGAATAAATGTTGACATACATTGAATAAAAAATACATTACGGTAGCACACCATATACTCACCTGTGCAACACAAACCATAGCCAGCAAATGGAAAACGGATTTGATCCCTGAAATTCCCATGATCATCTGAAAGTTAAATCTAAACTGTAGATATGAAAAAATGGCTGCTAAGAGTGTCAACAAATATGCCAAAATTCAAGAAAGATGGGATATCTGGTTAAAATCACAATTTATGTCACTGTTAGATGAGTAACCTTAAAGAAAACACACGGTTGATATATGTAGTTGATGACTGGTAGAGAATCAATAACAATACTTTGTTCTTTACAGGTCAGTATTGGGCCCTATTCTCTTCAATATATTTATTAATGATCTTGTAGAAGGCTTGCACAGTAAAATATCAATTTTTGCAGATGACACTAAACTGTGTAAAGTAATTAACACAGAAGAGGACAGTACACTGCTACAGCAGGATCTGGATAGACTGGAGGCTTGGGCAGAGAAGTGGCAGATGAGGTTTAACACTGACAAATGTAAGGTTATGCATATGGAAAGGAATAATGCAAGTCACCAGTACATACTGAATGGTAAAACATTGGGTAACTCTGACATGGAAAAGGACCTAGGAATTTTAGTGAACAGCAAACTAAGCTGTGGAAACCAGTGTCAGACAGCTGCTGCCAAGGCCAATAAGATAATGGGTTGCATCAAAAGGGGCATAGATGCCCGTGATGAGAACATAGTCCTGCCACTTTACAAATCACTAGTCAGACCACATATGGAGTACTGTGCACAGTTCTGGGCTCCTGTGAACAAGGCAGACATAGCAGAGCTGGAGAGGGTTCAGAGGCGGGCAACTAAAGTAATAACTGGAATGGGTGGACTACAGTACCCAGAAAGATTATCAAAATTAGGCTTATTCACTTTAGAAAAAAGGCGACTGAGGGGAGATCTAATAACTATGTATAAATATATCAGAGGTCAGTACAGAGATCTCTCCCATCATCTATTTATCCCCAGGACTGTGACTGTGACGAGGGGACATCCTCTGCGTCTGGAGGAAAGAAGGTTTGTACATAAACATAGAAGAGGATTCTTTACGGTAAGAGCAGTGAGACTATGGAACTCTCTGCCTGAGGAGGTGGTGATGGTAAGTTCACTATAAGAGATCAGGAGGGGCCTGGATGTATTTCTGGAGGTAATAATATTACAGGTTATAGTTACTAGAGAGGGGTCGTTGATCCAGGGAGTTATTCTGATGTCTGATTGGAGTCGGGAAGGAATGTTTTCCCTAAAGTGAGGAAAATTGGCTTCTACCTCACAGGGGTTTTTTGCCTTCCTCTGGATCAACTTGCAGGATAACAGGCGGAACTGGATGGACAGAGGGCTTATGTTACATTATCCATAATTGTATCCTTTACTGTAAATGTTATGTTTTTCCCTGTGGGGAGGAAGAATGCATAGACCACAAGAAGCTGAGATGCCATGGTCTTGCATCAGTTCTACTCAATTTGAATATATGAAAAGATTGATGTATCATCCTTCCTGTCACCTTCTATGTTTGTTATGAATAATTCAGAAAAATATTTCAATAGAAATTTATGAAGTGCAGAGAGGATGGACAGGACAGGCTGTGGTAATGGAGACTGCATATAAGTGTTGCTGCTCATTAGCCACATCTGCATCATAGACTTCATTCCTACAGAGATTCAGCTAAAGATCTTATCATCTGTATTCAGGACCATAATCCCTGACAAGTAGAGCAGAGAGGAGGATAAGGCAGCTCTTTTACCTCAGTGTTGTGAAGTAACTTGTCCTGCTGTGTGATTAGGACAGGTTCTGTGTGTACTATTAGGACGGCGGCCATTTTATTTCTCCTAATGATTGCTCCCCAGACAAAACGAGCCATTATAACTAATGAAAGGTATTTGGAAAAATATTTATTATAAAGTAATATTTAAGTATTGTAATTTTCTTAATTCCCGGAGAACCCCTTTAAGTTATAGCCTCTTATGTCAGGGAAGTTGAAACCTCCTTCAGTTTCAATTTTCCCAAGGCAATTCTCGCCTTTTTTCCATTTCATATGAATTTAAGGAATCTGCGCTCTAGTGTTTGGATATCTGCATGACGCACAAGTAGAGGTATTGTCTGAAGGGGGTACAGCATACGTGAGACACACATCATTTTAATTAAATGACATCTCCCTGCCAACGAGAGTGGTAAATTCTGCCATCTATCTAGGTCTCCCAGAATCCTTGAGAATAAAGGGGTATTCCCATCTCACAAATGTAGTCTGTATAGTTAGATATAGCCATACCAGTATTATTACTAATAGAATGTATTTATATAAAATGTACCGTTTAGAAGATTTTCCTATTTCTATATCCATTGGCCCACACACATCAGTCAGGCCGTTGCCCCTGGTTACGGCCACCGCGGCCATGTAGTAGTGGTGGCCGGCTTGCTCCTTTTCAAACCCGCTCTGAGGTAACTGCTGTACTGTGAACACACATTACATGAGCATGCGAAGACACATCTTAGGGTACTTTCACATCTGCGTTTTGGACGCTACCAGTCCAAAACACAATGGTCAGGATCCGTCCAAAACGCAGACTTTATAAACGGATCATGCTCCATAGAGATGAATTGATCTTGGAACAGGATCCGTTTCTCTGCGTTCTGGAAGCGCAGACAAAAATACTACAACCCTAAGATGTGTCTCCGCATGTTCATGTAATGTGTGTTCACAATACAGCCGTTACCTCAGAGCGGGATTGAACAGGAGCAAGTCGGCCCCCACTACTACATGGCTGCGGTGGTCGTAACCAGGGGCAACGGCCTGACTGATGTGTGTGGGACAATGCCTATACAGCAGAATAGTGAGTGCAGCTCTGGAGTATAATACAGGATGTAACTCAGGATCAGTACAGGATAAGTAATGTATGTACACAGTGACTGCATCAGCAGAATAGTGAGTGCAGTTCTGGAGTATAATACAGGATGTAACTCAGGATCAGTACAGTATAAGTAATGTAATGTATGTACACAGTGACTGCACCAGCAGAATAGTGAGTGCAGCTCTGGAGTATAATACAGGATGTAAATCAGGATCAGTACAGGATAAGTAATGTATGTACACAGTGACTGCACCAGCAGAATAGTGAGTGCAGCTCTGGAGTATAATACTGGATGTAACTCAGGATCAGTACAGGATAAGTAATGTATGTACACAGTGACTGCACCAGCAGAATAGTGAGTGCAGTTCTGGAGTATAATACAGGATGTAACTCAGGATCAGTACAGGATAAGTAATGTAATGTATGTACACAGTGACTGCACCAGCAGAATAGTGAGTGCAGCTCTGGAGTATAATACAGGATGTAAATCAGGATCAGTACAGGATAAGTAATGTAATGTACGTACACAGTGACTGCACTAGCAGAATAGTGAGTGCAGCTCTGGAGTATAATACAGGATGTAACTCAGGATCAGTACAGGATAAGTAATGTAATGTATGTACACAGTGACTGCACCAGCAGAATAGTGAGTGCAGCTCTGGAGTATAATACAGGATGTAGCTCAGGATCAGTACAGGATAAGTAATGTATGTACACAGTGACTCCACCAGCAGAATAGTGAGTGCAGCTCTGGAGTATAATACAGGATGTAACTCAGGATCAGTACAGGATAAGTAATGTATGTGCACAGTGACTGCACCAGCAGAACAGTGAGTGCAGCTCTGGAGTATAATACAGGATATAACTCAGGATCAGTACAGGATAAGTAATGTAATGTATGTACACAGTGACTGCACCAGCAGAATAGTGAGTGCAGCTCTGGAGTATTATACAGGATGTAATTCAGGTTCAATATTGAATAAATGTTAGGATAGATGCCAGTGCCTCCCCTGCCCTGCTCACCCCTGTGGGTATGGATGCTGCGCTACTCACCATTCTGTTGAGTCCATGCTTCTGCTTAGTACTGAAGACTCTGTCCCCTTAGTGCACTCACTTCTGGCCTCTTGAAGAGCCAGTATGCACACTTCCAAATTCTTTAAAGGGCATCTGTCAGCAGTTTTGTACCTATGACACTGGCTGACCTCTTACATGTGCTCTTGGCAGCTGAAGGCATCTGTGTTGGTCCCATGTTCAAATGTCCCAGCATTGCTGAGAAAAATTCTGTTTTAATATATGCAAATGAGCCTCTAGGAGCAACGGGGGCGTTACCATTACACCTAGAGGCTCTGCTCTCTCTGTAACTGCCGCATCTTCTGCACTATCACAGGGCCAGGCAGACTATCTGGCTCTGTCAATCAAAGTGGAGAGAGCACAACAGTTGCTTAGGAGTAATGGCAACGCCCCCGTTGCACCTAGAGGCTCATTTGCATATATTAAAGAATCATTTTTCTCAGCAATGCGGACACATATGAACATGGGACCAACACAGTTCTCTTCAGCTGCCAAGCGCACATGTAACAGGTCAGCCAGTGTCATAGGGACAAGTCTGCTGACAGATGCCCTTTAAGCTTTAAAGGGGTTGTCTCACTTCAGCAAATGGCATTTATCATGCAGAAAAAAATTTGTAAAAGGCACTTACTAATGTATTGTTATTATCCATATTGTTTCCTTTGCTTGCTGGATTTTCATTTTCCCATCGCATTATACACTGCTGGTTTCCATAGTTACGACCACCCTGCAATCCATCAGGGGTGGCCAGTGCTTGCACACTATAGGAAAAAAGCACAGGTCTCTCTGTTGGCCGGGACTGTAGGAGCTCACCTAGGCTGGTACTTTTTTTCTATAGTGTGCAAGCATGACCACCACTGATGGATTGCAGGGTGGTCGTAAACATGGAAACGAGCAGTGTATAATGTGATGGAAAAACTAATTCAGCCAGCAGAGGAGGTAATATGGACAATCACAATACATTAGTAAGTGCCTTGTATTAACTTTCTCTACATTATGAATGCTATTTGCTGAAGTGACACATCCCCTTTAAGGCTCCTGGTGACCAGTAAACGTATGGTTTCAGTTCTGTTTGTGTTTAAGTTAACCCTGTTCGTCTGCTTTGTTCGGGCTCCTGCCAATTCCCCAGCCTGCCTCCCCTGCCTGTGTCTTCACTACCACCCAGCCTTCCAGATTGTCCAGTGTCTTCATTCATCTACACTACCAGTGTGCAGTCCGGATCTAGTAACCTGCATCTAAGTTGTTGTTTAGACTGCTCCTGTGGCTTTTCTGTGGTTACGGTGTATTTTTTTACTTCCTGAGCTCCTGCTGCTTGCACCACAGTCCCTGACCTCAGTGAGTCAGCTGCCAACCACATCGGGACTATGCCTGGAAGTAGCGGTCTGGATGCTTCCCTGCAGCGAAGACCAGATCCCAGAGGATAAGGGGTGAATACCGGGGAGCAATGGAATAACGCCCTTAGGGATGGACCACAGCCTAAGGGAGGGTCCATAAGTGGACACGGCACAGACACTTCTACATTGTATCTCTCTGTCATATCGTGTTACAAGATAACATTTGCTTTATTTACAGGCAAGAATCTTAGGATTTGAGGGTTGAGAGTCAGCGGTGAAATATGGGAAACTGAAGTTTCTTCTCTCAGAAAGACCACCTGGTAGAGGTGCACTTTAAGAAGTCTTGTCAAATATGCCAAAGATTTCCTGTTGTGTGGAACTCCACCCCTACACATAAAGCCGTCCACAGAAGACTGCCCAGAGCAGAAACACCCCAGAAAGAGCCTCACACAAGTCTACTGCAACTGTGCATGGAGGGAGACAAGAAAATGTACCAACCTGCTTCAAATGTGGTGACCATGCAGCCCGGGCCGGTGTCCTACCAGCCCCCACAGAAGGATTACTTGATCTGGTCCATCGTGAACCTGATCTGCTGCTGTCTGCCCCTTGGGTTGGCAGCTCTGATCTTCTCCATCAAGGTAACTATTTACTATTGTTTTTATCTTAGTTTTTTGTTTGTTTGTTTACATTTGTTTCTCTTTGTTTTCTATTTTTCTTGCTTTGTTTGACTTCAGAGTTTTTTATATACATTTTTCCCATATTTACCGGTAGTTTATTTCCAATATTTTGGAGGTTTTTTTTTTTCCTTGAATTTGCTTTTCCGCCACTTCTTTTCTTGCAATGTTTAAGTTCATTTTTCTTTCCCTTTTTTTATATTTATATTTATATTTTTCTTTTTTCTTTTTTTTTTTCCTGCCGATCTTGGGTTTGTTTTTTCTTTTGCTTCTTTTCTCTGGGGTATTGAGTAGATGACGCCATGCCTTGTTTGATGGCTCTAAAACTCCAATGAGATGGAGCGCTCCACCAGAGGAGGGGAGTAAGAGGAGGGAGAAGGGAACCATGGGCTCCGCAGAAGGCTTATCTGAGGAATGTGTTTTTGCAGGACTGGGGTCCTGGGGTCACATCCCTCTATTATCATCTGAAATTGTTCCTATCTTTCCATCTTTCCATCACTCCAAGTTTTTATACAGTTTCTGGCAGCAGCCCCCACCAATCAGGATCCTGTCTGCTGCCAGTGCACACCCAGTCTGAAATACTCTGTGCTGCTGTGCAAACAATACTTTGACTTCCTAAACTACTGTTTGCTGTGCCACTACATAAACCTAACAAAATACTCTGCGCTGCTGGGTTCTTCCACTGTGCATCTCTCAGTGTGGGATCACTGCTCTCCTGAAATACTCTGCGCTGCTGGGTGCTCTGATTCCTCCAATGTGCATCTCTCAGTGTGGGATCACTGCTCTCCTGAAATACTCTGCGCTGCTGGGTGCTCTGATTCTTCCACTGTGCATCTCTCAGTGTGGGATCACTGCTCTCCTGAAATACTCTGCACTGCTGGGTGCTCTGATTCTTCCACTGTGCATCTCTGTGTGGAATCACTGCTCTCCTGAAATACTCTGCGCTGCTGGGTGCTCTGATTCCTCCAATGTGCATCTCTCAGTGGGGGATCACTGCTCTCCTGAAATACTCTGCGCTGCTGGGTGCTCTGTTCTTCCACTGTGCATCTCTCAGTATAGGATCACTGCTCTCCTGAAATACTCTGCACTGCTGGGTGCTCTAATTCCTCCACTGTGCATCTCTCAGTATAGGATCACTGCTCTCCTGAAATACTCTGCGCTGCTGGGTGCTCTGATTCCTCCACTGTGCATCTCTCAGTATAGGATCACTGCTCTCCTGAAATACTCTGCGCTGCTGGGTGCTCTGATTCCTCCACTGTGCATCTCTCAGTATAGGGATCACTGCTCTCCTGAAATACTCTGCGCTGCTGGGTGCTCTGATTCTTCCACTGTGCATCTCTCAGTATAGGATCACTGCTCTCCTGAAATACTCTGCCCTGCTGAGAAAACAATGCTCTTTTAACTATATATTTCTCAGTTTTTAACTGCCTGCAAAATGTCGCAAAAGATACTCTGTGCAGCTGTGAGATCATGTCAAAAACAGCACACTCCTGTCCTGAAATACTCAGTGCTGCTGTGCGGAAACAATACCCCTTCCACGAACTCTCAATCCTTTGACGTCCCTCAAGATCATCACACCCTTCTCCTAAAACACTCTGTGCTGCTGGAAACCCTCCTCCTTCTACTAGGTAAACCTCATTCTATAAAGCTTACTAGATTATCACTTTCATAAATACTCTGTGCTGCTGGGTGTCTGAACCTTCCAGTAGTCTGAGACTACTCCTCTACCAAAATACTCTGTGCTGCTGAAAAAAAAACAGACTCTTTTGACCAACATGCACATGGAGTTCTCTGAAAAAACTCTGTGCTGCTGTGAGATCCTGATCCTCTCTGTGATATCCCTCCAGCACAGTACACTCCTCTCCTAAAATACTGAGTGCTGCTCTGTAAACAGTATACAGTCCGATCACTATATATAACTCCCACTCTTCCACCTCCCACAAGATCAGCACAGTCCTCTCCTAAAAAACTCTGCGCTCCTGACACTATATAAATATCATTAACCTCCCACTAGATCTCCAAATTCCTACTCTTAAATACTCTGTGCTGCTGGGTGCTCTGTGACCACACATCTCCTGAAATACTCTGTGCTCCTTCCACTATGTAAATATCAGTAACCTGATGGAATGTGGTGATATAGTGTGTGTGTGTGGGGGGTGTTACTAATGTTTACATAGTGGAAGGAGCGCAGAGTATTTAAGGAGAGGTGGGTCACAGAACACCCAGCAGCACAAAATATTTAGGCTAGGGCTACACGGCGAAAGTTTTCGCGCGACACCCGTCACAGCCAGGATCCCTGAGTAGCGGGGATTCCATAGAAATGAATGGGATCACCGCGGCAGTCGCAATAATTCTTAAGAATAGAAATGTGTTGAGAGGAGGGAGGTGATCACATGGGAAGTTAGTGATGTTTACATAGTGCAGGAGCACAGAGTATTTCAGGAGAGGCGTGGTCACAGGGCACCCGGCAACACAGAGTATTTAAGAACAGGAAGTCGGTGATCTGGGGGGGGTTCTGATATTTACATAGTGGAAGGAGCGCAGAGTATTTAAGGAGAGGCGTGGTCACAGAACACCCAGCAGCACAGAGTATTTAAGAACAGGAGGTCGATGATCTGGGGGGGGGTTCTGATATTTACATAGTGGAAGGAGCGCAGAGTATTTAAGACAGGAGGTCGATGATCTGGGGGGGTTCTGATATTTACATAGTGGAAGGAGCGCAGAGTATTCAGGAGAGGCGTGGTCAAAGAACACCCAGCAGCACAGAGTATTTAAGAACATTAAGTCGGTGATCTGGGGGGGGTTCTGATATTTACATAGTGGAAGGAGCGCAGAGTATTTCAGGAGAGGTGTGGTCAAAGAACACCCAGCAGCACAGAGTATTTAAGAACAGGAAGTCGGTGATCTGGGGGGTTCTGAAATTTACATAGTGGAAGGAGCGCAGAGTATTTCAGGAGAGGCGTGGTCACAGAACACCCAGCAGCACAGAGTATTTAAGAACAGGAGGTCGATGATCTGGGGGGGGTTCTGATATTTACATAGTGGAAGGAGCGCCAGAGTATTTCAGGAGAGGCGTGGTCAAAGAACACCCAGCAGCACAGAGTATTTAAGAACAGGAAGTCGGTGATCTGGGGGGGGTTCTGAAATTTACATAGTGGAAGGAGCGCAGAGTATTTCAGGAGAGGCGTGGTCACAGAACACCCAGCAGCACAGAGTATTTAAGAACAGGAGGTCGATGATCTGGGGGGGGTTCTGATATTTACATAGTGGAAGGAGCGCAGAGTATTTCAGGAGAGGCGTGGTCACAGAACACCCAGCAGCACAGAGTATTTAAGAACAGGAAGGAGGCAATCTAGTGGGACATTACCGATGTTTACATAGTGGAAGGAACGCAGAGTATTTCAGGAGAGGTGTGGTCACAGGGCACCCAGCAGCACAATGTACTTAAAGAGGACCTTTCATGCGTTCAACTTACAGTAGCTAAATACTTTTACTGGGAGGGTACCCCCCGCTGATGCTGCCACCCGGTCAGGTTGTTCAAAATGGCGCTCCTGCGCCCATCTGTGCCCCCCTGTAATTTTCCCACTCAGTATGCTAATACTGAGCATCGGAACAGGGAGGAGAAGACGCCAGGGTTTCTCAATGGGCGTCTCCTTCTCCCTGGCTGTGCTGCGATCCAATCACATTGCATGGGAGAAGGAGACGCCCACTGAGAAACCCGGGCGTCTCCTCCTCCTTGTTCCGATACTCAGTATTAGCATACTGAGCGGGAGAAATACAGGGGGGCACAGCGGAGCGCAGGAGCGATATTTTGAAAAACCTGACCGGGTGGCAGCATCAGCGGGGGGTACCCTCCCAGTAAAGATATTTAGCTACTGTAAGTTAAAAGCATGAAAGGTCCTCTTTAAAGAAGCGCTCCCACAAAAAGTATTCTCTGACCTATTGGAAAGGTAAATGATGTGATCTTCTTACCAGTGTCTGTATGTGAGTTTTCCCCTCCCATCTGATCCTCAGCTGTCTCATCTGACCAGCAATCAGACTTTCCAAAAAACACAGCATCTGATCTGTGGACAGGAAGTCTATTTCTCTATGTATTTCTTTTGGAGCCTCAATGACAGTCTCATAGGAATGAACAGAGCAGTAACTGACTTCCTGTCCTGTGTCACATGACACAGCTGAGGATCAGAAGGGAGGTTATAACTCACATGCAGACACTGGTAAGAAGATTACATCATTTACCTTTCTAACAGGTCAGAGAATAATTTTTGTTGGAGCGTTTCTTTAAGTAGTCTGTGTTGCTGGGTGCCTTGTGACTACACCTCTCCTGAAATACTTTGCGCTACTTCCACTATGTAAACATCAGTAACTTCCCACTAGATCACTTCCTTCCTGTTCTTAAATACTCTGTGCTGCTGGATGCTCTGTGAACATGCCTCTCCTGAAATACTCTGTACTCCTTCCATTATAAGTATCAGTAACCTCACCCCATTCCTGTTCTTAAATACTCTGTGCTGATGGATCCTGTGACCACGCCTCTCCTGAAATACTCTGCACTCCTTCCGCTATGTAAATATCAGAACATCCCTCCCCCCCCCAGATCACCACCTTTCTGTTCTTAAATATTCTGTGCCGCTGGATGCTCTGTGACCACGCCTGTCCTGAAATACTCTGCGCTCCTTCCACTATGTAAACATCAATAACTTCCCACTACATCACCTCCTTCCTCTTCTTAAGTGCTCTGTGCTGCTGGGTGCCCTGTGACCACGCATCTTCTGAAATACTCTGTGCTGTGTGGGGGTGGGGGAGGGGCCATACTTGTTCAATTTTAGAATTTTCCTTCTTTGACCACCCACAAAATTAGCTCATACTTTTCCCTAGAAATACTCTGTGCTGCTGTGGGGGGCAACATACTCTTTCAACTTCAGAATTCTCAGTCTTTGACCACCCATAAAAATCATCTCATACTCTTCTCCAGAAATACTCTGTGCTGCTGTGAGATCTGCACGTTCCTCTCCTTACACCATGGTTTACAAGTGAAAAATTCCGAAGGTTTTCTGCCAAAAGCAGATTCTGTGCAGTGCCGCCCCCCCCCCCCCCAACCTCCGAACCCCCACCACCACCACCATCCGCAGCCAACGATTGCTCTGGAGTGTAGATCACACACATGGAAACGTTTTACAGAATTGTCCCAATATCTGCACCAACAAAAGCAGAATTTTATCGCCTGGCCTGGAAAGAAAGGGTGCTCGCCATTCATACCCTGTGTGAGCCTCAAGTGGGGCAAAAGAAAATTGACTGGCTCTGGTATGTTTACTACTGGCATCTCCATTTACAAGTAGGAACCTATTCACTGCCTCAGAAGCCTCAACAGGGTGGAGTCGCCCTTTAAGACCCTGCAACATTTACTTCTCGCACCGTGGGGGGTAGATTTTACTATAGGAAATGCGTCAGAATCCTGGCTCAGCCGGACACTTTATTTTTTTTTTAATGCCTTTTTCCGACAAAGAGACAAAAAGGGCCGTGCCTTAGGGGACTGGTTTAAAACATGCCATAATCCAGGCGCAAAGGAGGGGGGGGATTGGTCATGAGGGTAAGGGTACTTAAAGGGGTTGTCCAGCATTACAAAAACATGGCTGTGTTCTTAAAAAAAAACAGCTCCACACCTACCCATGGGTTATGTCTGGTATTGCAGCTCGATTCCATTAGAGTCAACGGTAGGGCAGAGCTGCAATACCGCACACAACCTGGGGACAGGGGAGGTGCTGTTTTTGGAAGAAGTGAAAGAAAGCAGCTATGTTTTTGTAATCCTGGGCAACCTCTTCAAACTCCCTTCTGCCAGAGTCTGCACTGGCACTTTTCCCTTAAAGTGTAACTGTCATACTTTTTTTTTATTTTTGTAATGTATAGGGGAAGTGAAACTGACCATTTTTGTAATATGCTTTATTTACTGAAATCGTACATTTCTATGAGTAAAATAGCTGTAAAGTGGCCCATTTTGAGCCTTAGCAACGCTCCTCTGTCTTCTGTTTACATAACAGTGGAGACGCGCTCAACACTGACTGTGTTATGTAAACAGAAGACAGAGGAGCGTTGCTAAGGCTCAAAATGGGCCACTTTACAGCTATTTTTCTAATAGAAATGTACGATTTCAGTAATTAAAGCATATTACAAAAATGGTCAGCATCACTGCCCCTACACATTACACAAATAAAAAAAAGTAATGACGGTTACACTTTAAATTGATCAAACTGAATGATGAAATTGATTTATAGTCCAGAATCTGTCGCCAAGAAGGGGGCGAGACCCGCTGTATATTAAGTATGGGATGCTCCCAACTCTCCCCTGATTGAGGAAGGGAGGGGGAGTTAGATTCTGGTGAATGTTTTGTTTTTTCTTTTTTACTCGATCCACCACCAAAGTTATCTGTCTTCTTTGACAGCACATGCATGCCTGTGTATGGGGGAGTGGGGAGACATGGCGGCTATTGAATGTGGTTGAGCTTACATTTGTAATGCCCCTTTCACACGAGCGGGAGACTCGCATGTCTCCCGCAACGGATCTACAGGGCTGGACTCCGCACTGGACAGGGATCACATAGCATTATATGCGATCCCTGTCCGTGCCGAGTCCAGCCCTGTAGATGCGTTGCGGGAGACATGCAAGTCTCCCGCTCGTGTGAAAGGGGCCTAAATCTGCTGCAAGGATCCGGTAATCTGGCATAGAACATATCCCAGACTACCAGAAGCTTGGGGGGGGGGTTTATTGCTGAAACAACATCTGGACCATTGGATGCCAGATTAACAGACGTTTACTGCGTTCTGGGAAAAAAGGGGTTAACAATGGTTTGTTGATATGCCCGTTTCTCGGGAAGCTGGGTGACAGCAATGTGGATGCCGTTCTAGCTCGCACAGAGGTTGTCACCCAGACTGCCACCCAAAGATAACAGGGCCTGTCTGTGTCCATTCCGTTTTTTTTGGCTGACACTTCTGGGTCCATACTGCTTGTCACCCAACTTTCCGAAAAAACAGATATGACTTAACACTAGGACGCCATTAACCAATCTCTCCTCTTCCTTCGCAGACCCGCGATGCCACTCAGCAGAATGACTCGTTTCTGGCTGCCAAGCACTCCCGCACAGCCAGATCCCTGAATATCGCTGCTACCGTCATTGGGGTCATTTTAACCATCGTCTTTCTGGTCATCTATTTCCTCATCATTTTCCACTACAAGAAAATACTCAAAGAGAATGATCTACACTAAAAGAAAACAAAAAACAAAACAACAACACAAAATTAAAAACACATTGGCGCTTGAGCCGACCGGCATAGTTAGCCAACCAAGAAGGGAACCAGTAAATAAAAACCTTCTAAAAAAATTAGCGCTGTGTGCTGTCATGCTTTATAAGCTTATAATGCAACTGCTGCTTTTTGCGCACATCCTGGCCATAGTAGGCGTGTTTACAGGGACTGAGGATCGTCATTGCCATGTATGGTAATCTGATGTCACCGCGATTTATTTGTCTTTGTATAGGTTGCAGAGCTTTTCTCATCAATCTTCTGATAAGAGGGGAACACACTGGTATCACAGTGACGGTATCTCCTCGCGACACATTTGCAGCTTACATTGCAGCAGGCTGGCTGGTCTAGGTAGTCCCCATATGGCTTTTCCACGGGTTTCTAACTTCCTCAGGGTGCAGGATCTAGGAAGTTGTCTCCCTTCCAGGCTATGGCTCTCCAGTGCGGTGCTCAGCTGCCCTATCTATGCCCTGAGCTGCTGCTTTACCCTTATGACTGGTGCCTCACACCTCCACTTCCTAGCTGACTAGAATGCAGGAGCATGGCTGGATTTATCTTCAGCAGCAGCTTCTTCCCAGCACACTGCTTCCAACATGCCAGAGGACACAGCTATTTATCACTCTACAGACCTATGTAATCAGAATGTGTCACCAGTGGACACATTTTCCAGCGCCAAAAACAGAATTGCCACTAGGTGGCAACCTAACCACATCGTGTATACGATATGAGCGTTGCAGCCATTAAAAGGGTTCTGTCATCAGTTAAATCACAATAAAACCGTCTCTCCTGAGACATGCGAGCTTGACAGTTGAATATCAGTGTCTTGGTACTATCTTCCTAGGTGCCTGCATTCTTGAGAAAACTGATGTTTTGTAATATGCAAATGGACCCCTAGGAGCAACAAAGGCAGTGCCGTTGCTCCCACAGGTTCCGCTCAGTGCACTTCATGCTGAGCCCCCACCAATGACTGACAGGACCAGCCAGGGAAGATAAACTCAATCTCCCACAAAATTTCAGGAACAGGCATGATGGGGGAGTGGCATAAGGGGCAGTGAGCGGAGCCTCCGGGAGCAATGGCCCCACCCTCGTTGCTTCTAGGGGTATTATAACATTTTCTCAAGAACACTGACACCTAGGACGATGGGACCAAGACCATGACGAGTACGCACGTCTCAGGTAGGATGGTTTTATTACAACCTATCCGATGACAGGATCCCTTTAAATGTTAATCCACAGCAACAGAACTTCAGTGGTCATAAAAATTTCCAAAAACACCAGATGATCAGCACGGAGCCCCCTTCTGTTGCATGCGGAGTCCTTAAAGGGATCACTCTACTCTGATGTGAATGAGACCATCTTGACGTCTTATGGAATTTTTCGTTGTCGCCATTGTCTCCGTGTGAGTAAGTTTAGGTAAGGCTGATACATTGTAACAAACCCTCAGCTGTGTGATCAGAAAGGCTTTAAACTTGGCACCGTCCAACACAATCCACAGCAGGAAACGTGGGCCAAAATGCGCACAGTGGAGGACGTGTGTACAAGGTCCCAGCGGGTCGTGTTCCTGCCAGCCCAGAGTTCAGTCCTTTGTGGGACTGTGTCCATGAGAGACCCATTGAATGTGCTAATGTGGAAGGAATGTGGCCGTTCTGTTAAAGGTCGGGTGTCATTCACCCCATTGGTTGTACCATGGCGGTTTTATTTCCACTAATTATACCGAGTCCAATTCTTGCTCCATGGCTGGACGCACTGACCTCCCCTCCCTGCCGAAAAGATGTCAGAGCGAACAAAAGAAGCCATATGTCACGCATTCTTGCTTCATGTCTTCATTCTTTCTGATGTGGGCGCAAACACAGAGGGGCCCCTCACTGTAAAAGTAGCAAATATGTCTTAAATTACAGCCCAACTCCCACCCAAAAGGGAAAAGATCAAAACACTGGATACATTGTTACCAAGTCACAGCTGTGAGAGGAGGCCCAGGGGCCAGGGATACACCCCTGAATGTAAGCAGAGAGAGTATCCTTTACTGACAGCAAACAGAGATTTGGTGGACGTCAAACCTGGAAACAATCAAGAGGAAGAAAAAATACTGCAAAACTTTAATAAATTTAAAGGGCAACTTCTCCTAAAGCAAAAGCATGATTTTAGATGGAACTGCATAATATAAGATACTAGTCGCTACCTCATCTCCAGTGTCCACCTACAGGGCAGCACCTCATGCTACTCCAGGAACTAAGCCGGAATACACCCTCATTAAAGGACCAGCAGCAATCTCTATTCTGCTGGTGCAGTCACTGTGTACATACATTACTTATCCCGTACTGATCCTGAGGTACATCCTGTATTATATCCCAGAGCTGCACTCACTATTCTGCTGGTGCAGTCACTGTGTACATACATTACTTATCCTGTACTGATCCTGAGTTACATCCTGTATTATACTCCAGAGCTGCACTCACTATTCTGCTGGTGCAGTCACTGTGTACATACATTATTTATCCTGTACTGATCCTGAGTTACATCCTGTATTATACTCCAGAGCTGCACTCACTATTCTGCTTGTGCAGTCACTGTGTACATACATTGCATTACGTATCCTGTACTGATCCTGAGTTACATCCTGTATTATACTCCAGAGCTGTACTCACTATTCTGCTGGTAGAGTCACTGTGTACATACATTACATTACTTATCCTGTACTGATCCTGAGTTAAATCCTGTATTATACTCTAGAGCTGCACTCACTATTCTGCTGGTGGAGTCACTGTGTACATACATTACATTACTTATCCTGTACTGATCCTGAGTTACATCCTGTATTATACTCCAGAGCTGCACTCACTATTCTGCTGGTGCAGTCACTGTGTACATACATTACTTATCCTGTACTGATCCTGAGTTACATCCTGTATTATACTCCAGAGCTGCACTCACTATTCTGCTGGTGCAGTCACTGTGTACATACATTACTTATCCTGTACTGATCCTGAGTTACATCCTGTATTATACTCCAGAGCTGCACTCACTATTCTGCTGGTGCAGTCACTGTGTACATACATTACATTACTTATCCTGTACTGATCCTGAGTTACATCCTGTATTATACTCCAGAGCTGCACTCACTATTCTGCTGGTGCAGTCACTGTGTACATACATTACATTACTTATCCTGTACTGATCCTGAGTTACATCCTGTATTATACTCCAGAGCTGCACTCACTATTCTGCTGGTGCAGTCACTGTGTACATACATTACATTACTTATCCTGTACTGATCCTGAGTTACATCCTGTATTATACTCCAGAGCTGCACTCACTATTCTGCTGGTGCAGTCACTGTGTACATACATTACATTACTTATCCTGTACTGATCCTGAGTTACATCCTGTATTATACTCCAGAGCTGCACTCACTATTTCTGCTGGTGCAGAGTCACTGTGTACATACATTACATTACTTATCCTGTACTGATCCTGAGTTACATCCTGTATTATACTCCAGAGCTGCACTCACTATTCTGCTGGTGCAGTCACTGTGTACATACATTACATTACTTATCCTGTACTGATCCTGAGTTACATCCTGTATTATACTCCAGAGCTGCACTCACTATTCTGCTGGTGCAGTCACTGTGTACATACATTACATTACTTATCCTGTACTGATCCTGAGTTACATCCTGTATTATACTCCAGAGCTGCACTCACTATTCTGCTGGTGCAGTCACTGTGTACATACATTACATTACTTATCCTGTACTGATCCTGAGTTACATCCTGTATTATACTCCAGAGCTGCACTCACTATTCTGCTGGTGCAGTCACTGTGTACATACATTACTTATCCTGTACTGATCCTGAGTTACATCCTGTATTATACTCCAGAGCTGCACTCACTATTCTGCTGGTGCAGTCACTGTGTACATACATTTACTTATCCTGTACTGATCCTGAGTTACATCCTGTATTATACTCCAGAGCTGCACTCACTATTCTGCTGGTGCAGTCACTGTGTACATACATTACATTACTTATCCTGTACTGATCCTGAGTTACATCCTGTATTATACTCCAGAGCTGCACTCACTATTCTGCTGGTGGAGTCACTGTGTACATACATTACTTACTTATCCTGTACTGATCCTGAGTTACATCCTGTATTATACTCCAGAGCTGCACTCACTATTCTGCTGGTGCAGTCACTGTGTACATACATTACTTATCCTGTACTGATCCTGAGTTACATCCTGTATTATACTCCAGAGCTGCACTCACTATTCTGCTGGTGCAGTCACTGTGTACATACATTACATTACTTATCCTGTACTGATCCTGAGTTACATCCTGTATTATACTCCAGAGCTGCACTCACTATTCTGCTGGTGAGTCACTGTGTACATACATTACATTACTATCCTGTACTGATCCTGAGTTACATCCTGTATTATACTCCAGAGCTGCACTCACTATTCTGCTGGTGCAGTCACTGTGTACATACATTACATTACTTATCCTGTACTGATCCTGAGTTACATCCTGTATTATACTCCAGAGCTGCACTCACTATTCTGCTGGTGCAGTCACTGTGTACATACATTACTTATCCTGTACTGATCCTGAGTTACATCCTGTATTATACTCCAGAGCTGCACTCACTATTCTGCTGGTGCAGTCACTGTGTACATACATTACTTATCCTGTACTGATCCTGAGTTACATCCTGTATTATACTCCAGAGCTGCACTCACTATTCTGCTGGTGCAGTCACTGTGTACATACATTACATTACTTATCCTGTTACTGATCCTGAGTTACATCCTGTAT
>ONZH01016521.1:0-29711 GCA_900303285.1 Rhinella marina
GAAATATTCGAAGTTCGAAATTCGATTCGAATAGACCGCGATATTCGACTATTCGACCGAATATCGAATCCCATTAAAGTCTATGGGAAAAAAATGCTCGCCACTTGGAAATCTCAATTCGACCACTTGGAGGTCACCAAGTCCACCCTGAAACCTCAGAAAAGGATGCCAACACTGCTGGAATGCAACTGGGACAGCAGGGGAAGCATGTCTGGGTGCATATAACGCGCCCAAGTCGCACTATTACGCCACTATCACAGCCTCTCAACAATACACTCCAAAGACAATATAACCTCTCTGTAAAGTGAGACCATACAAGGAAACCTTCTTTCCTCTACATTGCCATGGACCCCAAGCCAAACTAGACAAAAAAGAAGATAAAATTCTGCACCCCTTAAAATCACGTTGCCTATGACAACCACAGATGGCATAGGCAAGGGGGAAAGCAATCAAGCCATCACTATTTTTCCCTCTGTGCCATCCCTGCCTTGCCCAGGCACATGTCCCAAAACATCATCCACGCCTGAGTAACACGGTTACTGCAAAAAGGCCATTTGACCACCAACACTTTGGTTTGAGGCCGGGGATGCTACAATCTCCCTGACAGCACACTGGGTGAATGTTGTGGAGGCGGGGACGGGCAAACCTGCTACCCCACCCAAGTTTTGGGCCCTTGGTTCTGTCTGGATTTCCGCAACCCTTACAGACAGCTCGGCAAACCCCTTCTCCTTCTAGATTCTCCTTTTAAATCTGTCCACCACCCAGTCAAGTCCACAAGTCCAGTCTCGTCGATAGCCTGCAGAAACTGCAGGGACCTCACTCTGACCCTCCTTCCCCACCCTGCCCAATGTTATCAACCCAGTGTTCCCACCCATGCAAGAATCGCAGGAGCTATCTGAGGATTTTGTTCGTTCTGATGCCAACACTGGAGCAAGCTCCATCTCTAACTGATGGTGGTGTGGAACGGGCACTAAAGTGTAAAAATGATTAGGGACGATGATGAGACACAGTTGCCAACAAGGGAGGCCTGTTGGAGCAAAGTGAGGCAGTGTAAGAGGAGGTGTTGAGTATGACGAAGTCAGTGACCGACCTGGCCCAGTGTCATGTCTAGCAGGTAAAGCAGTGGGGAATGTTGAGGGATGCGTAGGACCGCAAAAGGCAGGAAGAGGCCGTGGGCTGGCCAGAGGCTTATGGAGAGGCAGGCTAGAGCCCCGGCAGGGCCGCATCTCTTCCTATAACAGGCCCCCACACAAAGCTCTCCCATCGAGGGCTCTTAGGTCCTTGTTGTGAAAATATTTTAATGAGTGCGCAAAGTTAGCTTGAGGTGAGCCCTCGAAAAAAATTATATGGTGGCCCAAGAAGTGAGACCTCTTAAAATTGTATTAAGGCCCAAGAGGTGAGCCATAATAAAATTGTTTGTAGGCCCAAGAGTGAGACGTCTTAAAAATTGTGTGGAGGCTAAAGAGGTGAGACCTCTTAAAAATTATGTGGAGGCCCAAGAGGTGAGACCTCTTAAAATTATGTGGAGGCCAAAGAGGTGAGACCTCTTAAAATAGTTTGTAGGCCCAAGAGGTGAGCCATAATAAAAATTGTTGTAGGCCCAAGAGGTGAGACGTCTTAAAATTTGTGTGGAGGCTAAAGAGGTGAGACCTCTTAAAATTGTGTGGAGGCTAAAGAGGTGAGACCTCTTAAAAATTATGTGGAGGCCCAAGAGGTGAGACCTCTTAAAAATTATGTGGAGGCCAAAGAGGTGAGACCTCTTAAAAATTGTTTGTAGGCCAAGAGGTGAGCCATAATAAAAATTGTTTGTAGGCCCAAGAGGTGAGACGTCTTAAATTGTGTGGAGGCTAAAGAGGTGAGACCTCTTAAAAATTATGTGGAGGCCCAAGAGTGAGACCTCTTAAAATTTTGTGAGGCCCAAGAGGTGAGACCTCGATAAATTTTGTGGAGGCCCAAGAGGTGAGACCCTCGATAAAATTATGTGGAGGCCCCAAGAGGTGAGACCTCTTAAAATTTTGTGGAGGCCCAAGAGGTGAGACCTCTTAAAAATTTTTGTAGGCCAAGAGGTGAGACCTTTTTAAAAATTTTGTGGAGGCCCAAAGAGGTGAGACCTCTTAAAAATTATGTGGAGGCCCAAGAGGTGAGACCTCTTAAAAATTATGTGGAGGCCCAAGAGTGAGACCTCTTAAAAATTATGTGGAGGCCCAAGAGGTGAGACCTCTTAAAATTATGTGGAGGCCCAAGAGGTGAGACCTCGAAAAATTTTGTGGAGGCCCAAGAGGTGAGACCTTTAAAATTATGTGGAGGCCCAAGAGGTGAGACCTCTTAAAAATTTTGTGGAGGCCCAAGAGGTGAGACCTCTTAAAAATTGTTTGGAGGCCCAAGAGGTGAGCAATGAGTAAAATTTTTGTAGGCCCAAGAGGTGAGACCAAAAATTTTTTGTAGGCCCCAAGAGGTGAGACCTCTTTAAAAAATTATGTGGAGGCCCAAAGAGGTGAGACTCTTAAAATTTTTGTGAGGCCCAAGAGGTGAGACCTTTAAAATTGTTAGGCCCAAGAGGTTGAGAAAAATTGTTAGGCCAAAGAGGTGAGACCTCTTAAAAATTATGTGGAGGCCCAAGAGGTGAGACCTCTTAAAAATTTTGTGGAGGCCCAAGAGGTGAGACCTCTTAAAATTTTGTGGAGGCCCAAGAGGTGAGACCTCTTAAAAATTTTGTGGAGGCCCAAGAGGTGAGACCTCTTAAAATTTGTGGAGGCCCAAGAGGTGAGACCTCTTAAAAATTATGTGGAGGCCCAAGAGGTGAGACTAAAATTATGTGAGGCCCAAGAGGTGAGACCTCTTAAAAAATTATGTGGAGGCCCAAGAGGTGAGACCTCTTAAAATTATGTGGAGGCCCAAGAGGTGAGACCTCTTAAAAATTATTGTGGAGGCCCAAGAGGTGAGACCTCTAAAATTTTGTAGGCCCAAGAGGTGAGACCTCTTAAAAATTATGTGGAGGCCCAAGAGGTGAGACCCTCTGAAAAAAATTTGTGGAGGCCCAAGAGGTGAACCTTCTTAAAATTAATGTGGAGGGTCCCAAGAGGTGAGCCTCTTAATAAAATTATGTGGAGGCCCAAGAGGTGAGACCTCGATAAAATTTTGTGGAGGCCAAGAGGTTGAGACCTCTTAAAAATTATGTGGAGGCCCCAAGAGGTGAGACCCTCTTAAAATTTTGTGGAGGCCCAAGAGGTGAGACCTCAATAAAATTTTTGTGGAGTCCCAGAGGTGAGACCTCCGGGTAAAATTTTGTGGAGGCCCAAGAGGTGAGACCTCTTAAAAATTTGTGGAGGCCCAAAGAGGTGAGGCCATAAATATATAAACTATTTTTATTTACGGAGCAATTCTAGCAGCGTTAAGGAGGAGGAGGAGGAGGTGGAAGGGAGGAAATGGCACTTCATACAGAATGGCACTTCCCTTTTGGCTGCTTTCCACTGTTGGAGAAGCAAAGTCCGGGTCAATCCACTGCTGTTCATTTTGATTAGCGTCAGCCTGTCGGCACTGTCGGTTGACAGGGCGGCTGCGCTTATCGGTTATAATGCCCCCGGCTGCGCTGAACACCCTTTCTGATAGCACGCTGGCGGCAGGGCAGGCAAGCACCTCCAAGGCGTACAGGGACAGTTCCAGCACGTGTCCAACTTGGAGACCCAGTAAGTGTAGGAACGCCGAGGGATCGGGGAGGACAGGGGTACGGTCTGCCAGGTACTCCCGCAACATCCCGCCGATACTTGTCCCTCCTGCTGATAGCGGGCCCCGCAGTGATGGAAGTTGCACGAGGGGGTGCCATGAACGTGTCCCACACCTTGGAGAGTGTTCCCTTGGTGGCTGTGGGCCTGATCGATGTTGTGGGACTCTGGGAGTCCCTCTCCTCTCTGCCGGCCAGCGATGGTGGGTGGGAAAATCTCCATCATGTTCTGCACGAGTTCCCTCTGGTATTCCAGCAATCGATTCGTCCTCTCCTCTACCGGAATAAAAGAGGAGACGTTATCTTTATACCGGGGGTCCAGGAGTGCGAAGACCCAGTACAGTTTGTTCTCCACTATCCGGACAACACGTGTGTCCCGGGAAAAGCAGCCCAGCATGAAGTCAGCCATGTGTGCCAGAACTCTGAAATAGGCATGACCTCACTGCCCCCACCAGAAGGATCACTTGCCATTTCCTCCTCTTCCTCTTCCGCCTCCTCTCCGCCCCATGCCGCGCTGAACCATGGACGCACACAGCCTGACTGCTACCCTCGCCGCCAGCAATCCTCCTCCTCTTCCACAGCCACCTCCACGTCGTCCTCCTCCTCCTCATCCTCCTGCAAACTGCCACCGTGAAGCAGACAAAAAGTGTGGTCTGACTGGTGTAGCTCCGTTGCATCTCCTCCTAACCCCGTCTCCTCTGCGTGCAATGCGTTCTCCCTTATTGCGATGAGCGATTCTTTAAGGACGCATAGGAGCGGGATTGTTACGCTCACTATAGCGTCCTCGCTGCTGACCTTCTTGGTGGACTCCTCAAAGATACGCAGTACATCGCATACGTCTGCCATCCATGGCCACTCGTGGTTGGCAAACTGAGGGAGCTGAGTTGGAGGCACGCGTGGATTCATAATCTGGTACTCCATCAATGCTCTCTGCTGCTCACACACCTGGCCAACATGGAATAGGTGGAATTCCAGCGAGTGGGCAGGTCGCAACACAGCCGATGTTCAGGCAAATGGAGGCGTTGCTGGAGTTTTTTTAAGCTAGCAGCAGCTACAGTTGACTTCCGAAAGTGAGCGCACAAGCGCCGCACTTTCACCAGTAGCTCTGCCAGGTTGGGGTAAGTCTTTAGAAATTTTTGGACTACCAGATTAAAAACGTGGGCCAGGCATGGTACGTGATTGAGTTTCGGCAAGCTCCAGAGCCGCCACCAGGTTACGGCCGTTATCGCACACGACCATGCCTGGTCCTAGCTGCAGCGGCGACAGCCACATCTCCGTCTGCTGCAATATGGCGTCCCTCACCTCTGGGGCGCTGTGCTTCCTGTCGCCCAAGCTGATGAGCTTAAGCACCGCCTGCTGACGTCTCCCCGCGCCAGTGCTGCAACGCTTCCAGCTAGCGGCTGAGGGCGATGTTAAGGCGGAGGAGGAGGAGGAGGAGGGAGGTTTATCAGAACCCGTGCTGGCAATCTTGGGCGGGGGTGGTAGGTAGGCCGTCTCTGTTTGCCACCCCGTCCCCGCTTCCACTACATTCACCCAGTGTGCCGTCAAAGAGATGTAGCGTCCCTGGCCGCAAGCGCTTGTCCACGAGTCAGTGGTCAAGTGGACATTTGCGCTGACTGCGTACCTCAGGGCCCGCCTGATGTTACGCGACACGTGCTGGTGCAGGGCGGGGACGGCACTCCGGGAAAAGTAGTGGCGGTTGGGGACGGAATAGCGAGGTGCGGCAGCCGCCATCAGGTCGCGGAAGGCCTGCGTCTCCACAAGCCTAAACGGCAACATCTCCAGGGCCAGCAGTTTGGAGATGTGGCAGTTTAAGGCTTGGGCTTGGGGGTGACTCGAGGCGTACTTCCGCCTGCGGTCGAACGCCTGCGAGATGGACAGTTGTTGGGACGAGGAGTGTGAGGGTGCAGGCGAAGAGGCGGGGGAAGGGGAGGCTGAAGGAGAAGGCCCCAAAGTAGCCGAGGCAGAGGCAGATGTGGAGGTGTCCCTGGCTGGAGGTCTGGACCGCAGTGGCAGCACACAACAAAGGGGAAGAGGCAGTGGCAGCAGGACCGGGCGCAGTTTGTATTGCGTTTGCTCTCTCCCACTCAGCCCAGTGCTTGACTTCCAAGTGACGCCGCAATGCCTGAGGTGGTCAGATTGCTCTTCTCAGAGCCCCTACTCAGTTTTGAGTGGCAGAGTGTGCAAACCGCGCTCAGTTTGTCATCGGCACAAACATTAAAAAATCTCCACACCACAGAAGTACGAGGCCTCGATGGGGGAGCTTCGCGCGACTGCCCGCTGCCGGGAACAGCTTCGGCCGTGCTGGCTGTGGCCTCACTACTTTGTCTGGACTGTCCTCTGCCTCTGGACATCCCTCTGCCTGTGGACATCCCTCTGCCTGTGGACATCCCTCTGCCTGTGGACATCCCTCTGCCTCTTGCTGCCTTTTTCGGTGCTGCGCAGACCACCACCTCTCCACTGCTTTCCCCGCTGGACCATCACCCCTGGCCAAGTGGGGTCGGTCATTTCGTCATCCACCACCTCCTCTTCCTCACTCTGCTCCTCCTCCTGCCCACTGGACATTCCAACAGCCTCCCTTGATGGCAACTGCGTCTCATCATCAATCATCGCTCATGATAACAGATGCTGGTTCAGGGTCCACATCAGCAGGAGATGGCGAAAACTCAAGTGTTTTGGGCATCACTACAAACAAATTCCTCTGCTAGCTCCTGGGATTCTTCCGGCACATCTGAAAAAGGACCCGAAAAGAGCTCCTGGAGGGGTCAAGGGTGGGATGACTCTGTTGGCCAGGTGTGGAGGAAGGAGGGTCAGAGTGAGACTGTGTGGATGACTGGCTGGTGGACAACCGTGTGGAAGCGCTATCGGCTAGCCATTGCACCTCCTGTTCAACCTGCTCAGGCCTCAACAGCGGTGTAACCCGCCCCCTGCTTAACTGTCCCATAAAGGCAGGGATTCTGGATGAGTGGGATCCTGGCTGACCCTCACCAGCACGCATTGTATCCCCACTGGCTTCAACAAGGCCACCAACAACATTTCCGCGCCCCGGTCCTCGTCCACGTCCGATTCCGCTAGCCCCCCTCCGCATTTTATTTTTTTTTTGGTTACAATATTTTGCCTTCACAGCCGTGTACTAACAGTTCAGACGGTGTGTATGAACACTACGTATATACAATTATTTTTCAAGAGAACGCAAAGTACAGGTGCCAATGAACAGGCTATTTTTTTTTATATTTCTAGGTACACAGCCGTGTACTAACAGATCAGACGGTGTGTATGAACACTACGTATATACAATTATTTTGCAAGAGAACGCAAAGTACAGGTGCCAATGAAAAGGCTTTTTTTTAAAATATATTTCTAGGTACACAGCCGTGTACTAACAGATCAGACGGTGTGTATGAACACTACGTATATACAATTATTTTGCAAGAGAACGCAAAGTACAGGTGCCAATGAACAGGCTTTTTTTTAAAATATATTTCTAGGTACACAGCTGTGTACTAACAGATCAGACGGTGTGTATGAACACTACGTATATACAATTATTTTGCAAGAGAACGCAAAGTACAGGTGCCAATGAACAGGCTTTTCTTTTTAATATATTTCTAGGTACACGGCTGTGTACTAACAGATCAGACGGTGTGTATGAACACTACGTATATACAATTATTTTGCAAGAGAACGCAAAGTACAGGTGCCAATGAACAGGCTATTTTTTTTTTATATTTCTAGGTACACAGCCGTGTACTAACAGATCAGACGGTGTGTATGAACACTACGTATATACAATTATTTTGCAAGAGAACGCAAAGTACAGGTGCCAATGAAAAGGCTTTTTTTTTAAATATATTTCTAGGTACACAGCCGTGTACTAACAGATCAGACGGTGTGTATGAACACTACGTATATACAATTATTTTGCAAGAGAACGCAAAGTACAGGTGCCAATGAACAGGCTTTTTTTTAAAATATATTTCTAGGTACACAGCCGTGTACTAACAGATCAGACGGTGTGTATGAACACTACGTATATACAATTATTTTGCAAGAGAACGCAAAGTACAGGTGCCAATGAACAGGCTATTTTTTTTTTATATTTCTAGGTACACAGCCGTGTACTAACAGATCAGACGGTGTGTATGAACACTACGTATATACAATTATTTTGCAAGATAACGCAAAGTACAGGTGCCAATGACAGGCTATTTTTTTTTATATTTCTAGGTACACAGCCGTGTACTAACAGATCAGACGGTGTGTATGAACACTACGTATATACAATTATTTTGCAAGAGAACGCAAAGTACAGGTGCCAATGAAAAGGCTTTTTTTTTAAATATATTTCTAGGTACACAGCCGTGTACTAACAGATCAGACGGTGTGTATGAACACTACGTATATACAATTATTTAGCAAGAGAACGCAAAGTACAGGTGCCAATGAACAGGCTTTTTTTTAAAATATATTTCTAGGTACACAGCCGTGTACTAACAGATCAGACGGTGTGTATGAACACTACGTATATACAATTATTTTGCAAGAGAACGCAAAGTACAGGTGCCAATGAACAGGCTATTTTTTTTTATATTTCTAGGTACACAGCCGTGTACTAACAGATCAGACGGTGTGTATGAACACTACGTATATACAATTATTTTGCAAGAGAACGCAAAGTACAGGTGCCAATGAAAAGGCTTTTTTTTTTTTTTATATTTCTAGGTACACAGCCGTGTACTAACAGGTCAGACGGTGGGTATTTACACCTGGTATACAAAAAGGGTATTGCAGGCACACAGAACCCAGAACACTAGAGCCAAATAAACTGTATTTAAAAAAAAAAAAAAAACAGCCGTATACTGCCAGATCAGATGGTGCATATACACACTAGGTATATAACAGGGTTTTGCAGCCAAAAAGAACGCAGAACAGTAGTGCCAAATATAGTTTGGTATGTAGCAGAGCACCTAATACACCACTAATGCCTCTCTCTGTCCCTACTCCAGCAGCTATCCCTGAATACAGCAACCGTTCTCTGCAGAGTGTATATTGTAGTAAAGCTATCACTGTACTGCACTATAGTAGCCCTGATAAGGGCTTTTAATCACGCTCCTGCCTGTCCAACAGCTAAAACCTATCTGTCCCTTCTCCAGCCTCTGTCCCTGACTAAGTTCATGCAGCATATGCGTCACATGGTTTTTCCAGCCAATCCATGTAGACGCTGTTTTCGCGCTGCCAGCGTGCTCCGCGGGCCTGTCATACCCCCCCTGCATGTTGATTGGTGGAAAAAGAGCGCCAGGGAAGGTGGGAGGGGAAACGAATTCTAAGTGCGCCATCGCCGTTATACTCGATTGAAATCGAGTATGCCGAATAGCGTAGTATTCGATCGAATACCGGCTCGATCGAACACTACTCGCTCATCTCTATAGACTAACAGAGTCATTTATTAAGACCGGCATTTTAGACACCGATCTTAATACCTTAAGTTGGTGGTGGATGCATCAAATTTATGTAGAGGTGCTGGCCTCTACATAACTTCGGCGTATCCACCGCCTGTCTAAATCTAAAAAAGATTAAGCCAATATTCTACACCTAAAAAAGACGTAGAAAATGATAATTAAGAACAGCTTGCCTGCCCACCCTCTTCCTCATCATGCCCCCTTTTTTAGACATGGCGTGTGTGGGGAAACATTGCAGATTGCAGTACAAATAACCACTGCCACCTCCAAGGTAGTTGGCCTCAGAGGAAGTACAGGCCTTATTTCCTGCCACGGAGATCTCATAATGCCAGACTAGTCACACACCAATGACGTCAAATGGAAGCGGGCACCCGAAGGGGCAACATTGCAATGCCAACATCTGGTAGTGGAAGGAGAATAATGTTGCAGCTGTCTGTTGTGCTGTGAAGAATGTCCCTCCCAGAAACAGCGCTAGGAACCATAGCATCAGGAAGAACTGAAGATACATCGCCAGCAGAAGGTCCACAGTAGCAGAAGCAAGGTCAGTCAAACAAGGCCAGACAGAAAGCTTCAGAAGATCCAGCAGGGCGCAACAGCTCAGCAACAGAGGCATCTATCAGAAGATCCAGACACAGAAGACATGTACTTCAGATTCTAAATGACATAAAACAAACTGTCCCCAACATACCCCTTCATATATACACCTAGCACATGTCCCGCATATTTACACCAATCAATCCCTTCAACTTCAACCTAATCCAGCAACAATCGGTTGACTGCTCCCAAAGCAATAAAAATTCTGTTACTGTCATGCACTACAACATCAGAGACCCAATACCTGCCCATTAGTATCCTAGCAAACTCTGCCCAGTGATGGTACCTTCATGACCTCCTTAACAAAATTTCCCTTCAAAACTTAGGGAAATTTATACTGTACTGTAGTGAAGTTTTCGATAAATTTCACCTGAAAGCCAAATATTCCTAACTTTTTTGAGTAGTGTGTGTACACTTATGAGGTTGTGTATTAATGACCAACCACTCATTCTGTTAGGGTTGGGGTACACAGACAACGGAGGAACGTGAGCCCTGAGCTTGCCCCAACCTCTGTCCCTGCCTATTGCCCCACCCACGCTAAACCGTGGGGCGACAACCACGATGACTGCGAAATACACTGAAATAAGGTGCAGGGAAAGGGAGACACACAAGACAGACAAATACAAATAGGGTAGTCAGGAAGCCGAGTCAAACCAGGAGAGTACGTCAGGAGCAAAATCAGCAATCAAAAGAGTAGTCAAATAACACGCCAAGGGTCAGAGAACAACAGGAGTCAAAATAGCAGATCACAAAAGTCACTTGAGTAGCTGGTGAAGAAAACTCAAACACTAGCACAAAGGAAAACATTTGAGGACCTTAAATACCCAGCAGACCCCACCCAGTCAGCTGACTGGGAGGAGAAAGCAAGGAGAAAAGGTTAACCCATGGGATAACAAAATGAACCAAAAACAAACAGAAACTATATTGCTCGCGTTACCCGGCGACCAGCAACAGGCCGCGAGCGAGAGTGCGCACTAACCTGACCCCGGGCAACCACCTCGTCACCAGAGCCAGAGACAGGACCAGCAGAACGGGTGCAATGACTGCCGGTCCTGACACATTCATTTCTGTAACTCTGCCTACTCTAGCACATCCCTTGTTGTGGTTATTTCCATGAAAGGCCAAGAAGGGAATCGTCATTTAATATAAGTGAAATGTTATAAAATATATCAGGCAGTTCTATCAACAAAGCTGATTTTGTATTGCACATCTTTAGAATATATTTGTTTTAAAATTATTAGAATTGACTAATTCTTAATGAATAATTATATTAATATTATTTAATTATTTATACATTTATTTAAATAATTATACAATAATTCTAATTATTAATAATGTTAATAACTTAACGTTAATAACTTAAAAAAAAATTCTTAAATCCATTTCAGTTAACTATGTAAATAATTAGATATCACCAATTATTACTGAGAGACAAGCACAGGCCTGTAGAGAATACCTGTATATGGTTTCCCCAGAGATATATAGCTCAAGATAATTACCTGCATGATTAAGTAAATGTGAGGGGAAAAATGCTATAAATCCAGCAGACCTGGTAAGATGACAGACATCAAATGATGTACATTTCTGAAGGTAGAAATGTCGCTATTGAGTGAATTTAGTTTCAGCTGTTTGAGTTTTAAATATTACCAAAAGAATGAACGAATCTATGATAATAATACATAGTACATACAAACGTTACAAACAAATACTGGAGAAGATGACTTAAAACATTGTGTCAAGATAAGCTGTCTTCTGGGGAGCCATTTTAACGTCTCAGAAATTCTAAGGTTTTGCAGATGTGGAATCACCCTATAACTTGTGGGTTGGTGTAGCCTTCAAGATAAGTCATTTGATGGAGAATGGGACACGTGTTATTGACTTCTATATTATAGCTTTCTCCAAAGTGTTTGGTCAAAAGTTCTTTTTATTTCCCACATTTCTTTCTCTCTACCTCATATGTCTACTTTGGAACATGTTAATATTTTTCACACTTTTTATGGATCCTCATCTGCAGAAGCCAATGTATTTTTTCCTACGTAACCTCTCCTTTGTAGATGTCCTGTACATTTCAGTGGCACTTCCAAAATTAATGGACATCATTATTACTGGAAACAATCGGGTTTCATTTGCAGCTTGCTTTACACAAATGTACTTTTTTACTTCCTTTGCTTGTACAGAAATATGGCTGTTGACCATGATGTCTTACGATCGTTATGTAGCAATCTGCTTTCCATTACACTATGTGTTAATCATGAAGAAGAGAAAGTGTGACCTAATGGTGGCCGGTTGTTGGCTTTCTGGATTTTGTAATTCCCTTTTTGTTACAATTTTTGCCTCTCGTTTGTCCTTCTGCAGATCCACATACATCAAGCAAATATTTTGTGACATTAAAACATTGACAAAGATTTCTTGTGGTGACATCCATGAGTTCCAAACAATGATATTGGTGGAGGCTTTTCTCATGGGTCTATGCCCTTTCTTGCTCATTTTGATGTCCTACAGTAAAATTTTAGCAAATATTCTAGGCTTAAGTTCTATTCATCAAAGGAGAAAAACTTTCTCCACATGTACCTCTCACCTTACCATTCTTCTAATATTTTATGGGACCCTACTCTGTATGTACATGATACCACCATCAGAATACTCAGAGGAACTTGACCAGATATTTTCAGTCTTTTACCTAGCTGTGACACCTACACTGAACCCTTTGATTTACAGTCTAAGAAATAAAGAAGTTAAAAATGCCATACATAATATTTTATCCAGCAATTTATTTTACAAAGGCTTCAGTGTCTTCAGAGGTGCATTGTAAAGCTCCTGGGTTCTGAAGCATAGTCGGCATCATAGTATCCTCCAGCAATCCTATGTCATTTGTCTCTTGCCACATCAACATTCCTTCCTCCTCTGTAACAAAGGAAATAGTTTAACTGATGTATGCAGTCATGGCCAAAAGTTTTGAGAATGATACAAATATTAATTTTTACAAAGTCTACTGCTTCAGTTTTTATAATGGCAATTTGCAGAATGTTATAAAGAGTGATCAGCCTAACAGCAATTACTTGCAAAGTCAATATTTGCCTAGAAAATGAACTTTATCCCCCAAAACACATTTTAACATCATTGCAGCCCTGCCTTAAAAGGACCAGCTAACATCGTTTCAGTGATTGCTCCATTAACACAGGTGTGGGTGTTGATGAGGACAGGGCTGGAGATCAATCTGTCATGATTAAGTAAGAATGACACCACTGGACACTTTAAAAGGAGACTGGTGCTTGGCATCATTGTTTCTCTTCTGTTAACCATGGTTATCTCTAAAGAAACATGTGCAGTCATCATTGCACTGCACAAAAATGGCCTAACAGGGAAGAGTATCACAGCTAGAAAGATTGCACCTCAGTCAACAATCTATCGCATCATCAACAACTTCAAGGAGAGAGGTTCCATTGTTGCCAAAAAGGCTCCAGGTCTCTTAAAAGTGTTTCAGCTGCGGGATCGGGCTACCAGCAGTGTAGAGCTTGCTCAGGAATGGCAGCAGGCAGGTGTGAGTGCATCTGCACGCACTGTGAGGCGGAGACTCTTGGAGCAAGGCCTGGTCTCAAGGAGGGCAGCAAAGAAGCCACTTCTCTCCAGAAAAAAAACATCAGGGACAGACTGATATTCTACAAAAGGTACAGGGAGTGGACTGCTGAGGACTGGGGTAAAGTCATTTTTTCTGATGAATCCCCTTTTCGATTGTTTGGGACATCTGGAAAACAGCTTATTCGGAGAAGACAAGGTGAGCGCTACCATCAGTCTTGTCTCATGTCAACTGTAAAGCATCCTGAAACCATTCATGTGTGGGGTTGATTCTCAGCCAAGGGAACCGGCTCTCTCACAGTCTTGCCTAAAAACACAGCCATGAATAAAGAATGGTACCAGAATGTCCTCCGAGAGCAACTTCTCCCAACCTTCCAAGAGCAGTTTGGTGATCAACAATGCCTTTTCCAGCATGATGGAGCACCTTGCCATAAAGCAAAGGTGATAACTAAATGGCTCAGGGAACAAAACATAGAGATTTTGGGTCCATGGCCTGGAAACTCCCCAGATCTTAATCCCATTGAGAACTTGTGGTCAATCATCAAGAGATGGGTGGAAAAACAAAAACCTACAAATTCTGACAAAATGCAAGCATTGATTGTGCAAGAATGGACTGCTATCAGTCAGGATTTGGTCCAGAAGTTGATTGAGAGCATGCCAGGGAGAATTGCAGAGGTCCTCAAGAAGAAGGGTCAACACTGCAAATATTGACTTGCTGCATTAACTCATTCTAACTGTCAATATAAGCTTTTGTTACTCATAATATGATTGCAATTATATTTCTGTATGTGATAAAAACATCTGACAAACACACATAAAAACCAGAGGGCAGCAGATCATGTGAAAATATAATATTTGTGTCATTCTCAAAACTTTTGGCCATGACTGTACAATGAATGTCCACTTTCAAACAAAATTTTTAAAATATAAGTCTGGGCTAAGTTTATAATATGCTGAATTATAGAAAAAAATGTGGTGGAAAATTTTGAAATCTAGATACTTAAAGGGGTTTTCTTGTCTCAACAAGAAAGTGGACACTACTAGAAAGTTGACTAAAATAAACTGACATGCTTCAAAATACACAACTTCTTCTATATTATAAAAATGGCACACATCACTTGATAAATAGCAAAAAAAATGTTGTTAATTGAACAAGAAAATCAAAAGTGTTGTCCAAGTGTTTAAAACTGATGATCTATCCTCAGGAAAGGTCATCTGAATGCGATTGGTGGGGGTCCAAAGGCCGGATGTTTGAAGAGGATTCCGTGAGTGCCACGGCCTCCTCACAGCTTAATAAGCACACGGCTGTACATCAGATAGCGGATGTGCTTGTTATTGAAGCTCAGCCCCATTCCTTTAAATGGGACTGAGCTGTGCCAAAGCCATATGACCAATGAACGTAACATAACTGGACTAGGAAGAGTCAGTTGAGCTCACCGAACACCGTGGTCTCGTCAAACAGCTGATCGTGGGGGGTGCTGGGAATAGGACCCACAGAAATCAGATACTGATGATCAATCCTGAGGGTAGTTCATCAGTATTAAACACTTAGATGGGGCCGCACTCCTAGGTGACATGCCATACCATCAAATTCAAAACAGGACACAGGATACATTTACCGTAATATACTACATAACGTTATTGACTGTAGTACATTGATCTTTTTGCAATATCTTGTGCAGTTGTCACAGAGCATGAAGACAACTGTCCACTGTAAGCTGTATTCTCTGGAAATTATACAGTCAAAAATCACACACCCTGTAGACAGGTGAAGCTTTGCTTGGGCTTGTTGACTTCATTAGAATACTATTTAAAATGTTTTCTTTCCAGATATCACTGCTCAGAGGGAACATTGATGAAGACCCCTTAAAATGCTCTCTTCTCCAAGAGAAAGAAAGCTGCCTCTATAGCACCACCTAATGGATGTAGCATCCCTAGTTTATATCTGGCCATTCTGCATATCTTTTTTCCCAGTGAGCATCGCTTGGTCTCTATTATTTTCTACAGCAGTTTCTGTGCTCTTCACAAGGAGAAGCAATACCCCCAAGGTGTTCTTTCTGATGGGAAATGGAAAACAGAAAGTGTAAGTAGCGAAGGGAAAGCAACACGAATTATGGTTAGGACTCTAAGCAAGGTAGAATTACAAATGGAAGGGTACTGATACTTGTCTCCATATAGCTCCTTTGCCGTATATTACTACATCACAGCTGATATCCACAACTTGTAACCCTAACTCTCCTGCATATGTGGTACTACTTCAACACCCTTTTGCTTACTGAGGGTCATTTGGTGCCTGGACACTTCCATCCCCCGATATGAGCTGGCAAACAGTCATCTGGGACCTACATTTTGACTATTTTGCCCAGGATTGCTCAAACTCAATCTACCAGTATACATGGGCTAATCTCACTCTTACCAACCTCATAGTAACATAGTAACATAGTTTACAAGGCCGAAAAAAGACATCTGCCCATCCAGTTCGGCCTGTTATCCTGCAAGTTGATCCAGAGGAAGGCAAAAAACCCCTCTGAGGTAGAAGCCAATTTTCCTCACTTTAGAGGAAAAAATTCCTTCCTGACTCCAATCAGGCAATCAGAATAACTCCCTGGATCAACAACCCATCTCTAGTAACTATAACCTGTAATATTATTACACTCCAGAAATACATCCAGGCCCTTCTTGAACTCTTTTAGTGAACTTACCATCACCACCTCAGGCAGAGAGTTCCATAGTCTCACTGCTCTTACCGTAAAGAATCCTCTTCTATGTTTGTGTACAAACCTTCTTTCCTCCAGACGCAGAGGATGTCCCCTCGTCACAGTCACAGTCCTGGGGATAAATAGATGATGGGAGAGATCTCTGTACTGACCCCTGATATATTTATACATACTTATTAGATCTCCCCTAAGTTGTCTTTTTTCTAAAGTAAATAACCCTAATTTTGATAATCTTTCTGGGTACTGTAGTCCACCCATTCCAGTTATTACTTTAGTTGCCCTCCTCTGAAATCTCTCCAGCTCTGCTATGTCTGCCTTGTTCACAGGAGCCCAGAACTGTACACAGTACTCCATATGTGGTCTGACTAGTGATTTGTAAAGTGGCAGGCATATGTTCTCATCACAGTCATCTATGCCCCTTTTGATGCAACCCATTATTTTATTGGCCTTGGCAGCAGCAACTGAGCCAGTTACTTACTCACATACAGACATTTTCTCCCAGGCCAAGCATTCTCATTTTATATACTAACCATTTATGTGGTACTGTGTCAAATGCTTTGGAGAAGTCCAGATATACGACATCCATTAATTCGCTGCGGTCAAGTCTAGAACTTACCTCCTCATAGAAAGTGATTAAATTAGTTTGACATGACAGATCCCTCATGAAGCCATGTTGATATGGCATTATTTGCGTATTTTCATTGAGGTACTACAAGATAGTATCTCTTAGAAAAACTTCAAACAGTTTACCCACGACAGATGTTAAATTTACCGGCCTATAGTTACCAGCCTATAGCTCAGTTTTTGGAACCTTTTTGAATATTGGCATCACATTTGCTATGCGCCAATCATGTGGAACACTCCCTGTCAGTATACAGTCCTTAAATATCAGAAATAAGGGTCTGGCTATTAGATTAAAGAAGGTGTGTGTTGTCCCCAACGTGAATTGGGAATGGAAGATCCTGTGTTATCAATATATGTGTTACCCTGGGACTCATACCGATATTGAGAACAGAGACCCAAAAGTGATTGAGGGAACACTGCACATGAGCAGCCACCCTCCATTAATTTCTATGGCGACAACAAAAATAGCTGCCTCGGAACTATAGAAGTGAATGGGAGTGGTGGCCGGTCATGCATGGTGCGCTCCTATTCACTTCTATGGGGAGATCGCATGGTGGTGGCCAGACCAGAGTCCTCCAGCCACCACTTTGTGGGGCTCTGTTCTTGTTATAGGTGTGGGTCTCAGTGGTGGGACCAGCACCTATAAGACAATGGGGGCATATCACTGTTTTGAAAGTCATAACTTATTAATTTTTCAATTGACCTGGCCTTATAAGGGTTTGTTCTATGTGGGATTACACAGTTGTATGTTTAATGGCACCAGTGTGTAGTATCTCTAATGTATTGTATACATTTTCAAAAATATTTGGGGTGTTGGTGTGAAAAAAAAAACACTAAATTACTTATTTTTAGTGTTTGGCTTTTATGGTTTATTTACCAAGTCAGTATAGTTATGGAGATACCAAATTGATATATTTTTTGTAATGTTTTATTACTTTTAAAATAAGCACAAGTTTTTAAAGTTTTTATTTTTTAAAGATTGCTTTGTGTTTCCATATTCTAATACCCATAATTTTCTTATTTTTCTGCTGGGCTACTTTCACACTTGCAGCAGCAGGGTTCGGCAGGCTGTTCCGGCGGGGGAACATTCGGCCCCATTCACTATAAGCAGCAATCAAGCCGAGAGGCTGCCGGACAAAAACTGCAGCATGCGTGAATGGGACCAGAGTGGCACAGTAGGCTAGCGTTAGCACGGATCTGGCAGGCTGTTCACCCGCCGAAACAGCCTGCCGGAACCTACTGCCACAAGTGTGAATGTATACTAAGAGCTGTTTTTGTGAGGGGAGCTGTAGCTTTCATTGATACCAATTTTGGGATACATGTAACTTTTGGATAAATTTATAACTTGTTATTCTATTTCTTGGGTGAGGTGATCAAAAATGACTAGGGATAAGCAAACATCTTAATATTTGTTTCATATCTCATTAAGCAAATTTTTCCAAGAATTGAATTCGTGACCTTCATTGTTTACCTGCTTGCCGTCAACATCGCAGTGGTGAACAGGTGTAATTATAAATAAGCCACACCATTCAGTTTTATGGGATGGCTTGTTCCTATACATTTGAATAGGAAGGAGCTGCCCCATAGAAGTGAATGGTATGGGTTGTAATTACACCTGATCTTATATTAATTACCTATACTGAGGATAGGTCATCAATATTAAAAAAGCGGACAACTCTTTTAATTTCATGAATGCAACAACAACAATAAAACACTTACATATGTAGCTATACGAATAGTGTGTTTAAAAATGCTGTTGCATGTGTTATACTTTTTCATATTAGAAGGCTTTAAAAAATTGTCCTTTAGTGGGCAAATTGTGTTAACCCCTTCCTGACCGAGCAAATTTCTGTTTTTGTGTTTTCATTTTTCACTCCCTGCCTTCTTTGAGCCATAGCTTTTTTTATTTTTCAGCTCACATAAAGGTATGAGGGCTTTTTTTGGGGGATAAGTTGTACTTTCTAATGACACTATTAAATTCCAAATATGGTGGAATTGGAAAAAAAAATGGAAATCTGCCACAGTTGTATGGGTTTTGTTTTTACGGTGCTCACTATGTGGTAAAACTGACTTGTGTTCTTTGTTTTCGAGGTCAGTATGATTACAGTGATACCATATTTATATAATTTGTATTGTGTTTTAATACTTAAAAAAAATAAAACATTTTTAAAAAATAATTTTTTTCTTTTCATGTCCTTATTTTGACCCCTATAACTTTTTTTTATAGTTAGGTCTATGGAGCTGTGTGGGGGCTAATTTTGTTTTGCAGAACAATCTGTACTTTTAATGGAAAAAAAAAACAGCAAATCTGCCATTTTTCCATTATGCCATTCATTGTAATCACTGTACGTGTTTTTATATCTTAATTGTACAAGCATTCTCAGACCCAGCATTGCCTATGATGTTTAATTTTATTGTTTCTTTATTTTTCGGGGCGTCTGTACACCACCCGGAAGCGTCCACCACGTGTGATCACGGCATCTAAACGCCCAGCAAGACGCCGCCGATGCGGTAAGTAGCGGCAAGTCTCTGCTGTTAGAAACAGCAGAGACTTGCCAGCCATGACGCCCGCCGCACTTGCGAGCGGGCGCCATGTGCCCCCGTCGCCCCAGCGCCGTACATGTATGGCGCTGGGAGTGTAAGGGTTAAAAAAAGTCACAAGTCATGACAATTGCACCTTTTTCTGCAACATTTGGTGTTCCTCGTTGCATTTAAAAGTGGTCTACAATGTGTGTACAATTATTAGGCAAGTTTTATTATTGAGGATTAATGTTATTATTGAACAACTACAGTGCTGTCGATTAAAAATTGTTAATAAACCTCAAACCTGAATATTTAAGAAAGTCAAAATGAGGTTTTGGCTTTCTTAAGAAAATATCTAGTCATGCAGAATTATTGGGCAGCTATTTTTTTAGTGGAGAATCATTATGTAACTAGATGAAAAAAGAACATTTTCCTATCTCACTTTTTTAGTTTCATCTGTTAACCCCCTAGTCGCTACCAATACACCTTTTTATGATGGCCCAGTCTAAGTGCTGCATAGGTCTGGGCTGCAAGACCCCTTGCATACTTGGGCCTCTAGCATTTCCCAGCAGACTGCACCTCTCGGACACAGCCTGCTGGTGAATGTCAGTATGGCACTGAAATTAAAATACAATCCACCATAGAAATAGTGTATTGTACTTTAGAAGTGATAAGAGTATCGCCTATTATGATCCCCTCGTGTGACTATTAAATAAAAAATCCTGAAGAAAATACCCATTTTGCAAATGAAAAAACCTTCAATGGATTAAATTGCAAAAATAAAATCTCCCCCTTATATTTTCCTCTTTAAAAAAAAAGGTTTTATTGTGCAAGTATGTATAGTAAAATGTAAAAAATATATATGTATTTAGTATCGCTGTAATTGTACTGACCTGGAGAATAAACTTATATTATTTATGCCAAAAAATGAACGCTGCAAAATAAAATGTCAGTGGCAGTATTGCTCTTTTTTCTTCTCCCCACTCCCAGAAAGAGTTAATAAAAGTAAGTCAATAAGCTATGTGCACACTAAATGGCACCATGAAAAACTACAACTTGTCCCACAAAAAAATAGGCTGCATAGTTGGAAAAATAAAAAAAGTTATAGCCCTTGAAAGGTGATCAAGAAAAAAAACATATGGGGTTAAACTCTGGAGGTGCTATTCGTAAATCCATTTTATTAACTACAGAAATAATTTCCAGTTACGGTAGTTATTGCCAATTATTGCCAGGTGTCTATAGAGAATACCTGTACATGGCTTTTTTTATTCTTTTAACTTCCCCCAGAGAACCTGTATGAGTAATGTATGTAAAGGAGACATATAAATCCAGTAGAGCCTTGCAAGATGACTCCTAAACCAAACCTGGGCACTTCCAAAGGTATTGTAAATTCCACATATTGAGTAAATTTAGCTTCAGCTTTCTAACCTCTTTTTGAGGTGTAAATATTTAAATATTAACAAAATTGTAACAAATTCATTATGATAACGTAAATTTTACCAATGACTACTGAAAAAGATGGTTTTACTAAGTTACTGGTGGATAAATATTCCTTAGGCTACATTCACACAACCGTTGTGTTTCGCGGATCCGCATATTATTTACATGTACGTAGGTTTATGGAGGTGTTTTGTGCATGTTTGCATTTTAATGACATGTGGGGTGCAGCTCCAGATATTTATTGAAGATCTATGGGAAATATGAATTGCAGAGGAAACACAAGTCTTTTTTTACTAGTGGTGTGTTGTCAGGTGGGTCAGTGTGTCACCCAGATCTAGGCACGATGATTGCCAGAGTATGACAGAGGGGAAAGGTCTCCCGCTTAGGCAATTGCCACAGTACCAACAAACTGGATAGGGAATAATGCACTCCACTCTTTATAATACCATACAATTGCCTAAATGAACAGCGTGCAAGCCCCCCAGTGCTGACTTAATTGATGACACTGGGGCCCCTCTAATTCATTCATTGCTCACAAATACATGCCACAATCACACAGGTGGACCAAGTTGTCTTTTTGACACTACCCTACCCCCATATGAGTTTTAAACCAATATGTATAAATAAAGCTTTTTTGTTTTTTCTTAGCGTTTCCCTAGACAGTGATTTCTTCTTGATTGGAGACGCCTAATACCCTTATACGTTGCCCTTTTTGGCTGTAGAAAAAAGCAACATGAAGAAAACACAGTTTGCAAAAAAAAAAATACATGCTGTTTTTCTTCCATTTTTGCAGCCCTTAAAAAATGCCAAATTATATGAATGTATGTTGGGGCTATAGGGGCTTATTGCCAGGTGCAGACTTTTTCATCACAAATATAAAACATGTTCTGTACTAATTACTGGATAAGGAGCCATAACACCTGTATTGGTGAATACACACTAATATATAATACATTCTACTTTACTTCTTGTTTTTCATGTTCCTATTAACATTTGGATTCAAAATTCTTCCTCTTCAAGTAAACTCTAACAAGTACCTAAGCCCTACTGTAAAGGAGGTAATACTCACTGTTACTGTCTTTTGGGGCAACCATTTACTATGTACAAGAACTGTAGGTTTGGTGCAGCTTTTAAATAGTTTAACTCTATGGAGAATGTGACACATGTTATTGACTTCTATATAGTAGCTTTCTCCAACATTTTTGGTCAAAAATTATTTTCATTTCCAATATTTCTTTCTCTGTACCTCATATGTCTGCTTTGGAACATATTAATATTTGTGATCATCTTTATAGATCCTCATCTACAGAAGCCAATGTATTTTTTCCTACTTAATCTTTCCTTTGTAGATGTTCTGTACAGCTCAGTGGCACTTCCAAAATTAATGGACATCATTATTACTGGAAATAATCGGATTTCATTTACTGCTTGCTTTACACAGATGTACTTTTTCTATTCTTTTGTTTGCACTGAAGTTTGGTTGTTGACCATGATGTCCTATGATCGTTATGTTGCAATCTGCTTTCCATTACATTACATGATACTCATGGAAAGGAGAAAGTGTGAACTTCTGGTGGCCGGTTGCTGGGTCTTTGGATTCAGTAATTCCCTTTTTCTTACAATATTTGCATCACATTTATCCTTCTGTAGATCAACGCACATCAAACAAATATTTTGTGACATGAAAACGTTGATAACCATTTCTTGTGGTGATATCTACAAGTTGAAAACAATGATATTGGTGGAGGCTTGGGCGGGTCTATGTCCTTTTTTGCTTATTTTGATGTCCTACGGTAAAATTCTAGCAAATATTCTCAGCTTTAACTCCATTGGTCAAAGGAAAAAAGCTTTCTCCACCTGCAGTTCTCACCTTACCATCCTTCTAATATTTTTTGGGACCTTACTATGTATGTATATGATACCACCATCGGATCACGCGGAAGATAGTGACCAAATATTTTCAGTGCTTTACCTAGCAGTGACACCGACACTGAATCCTTTGATTTATAGTTTAAGAAATGAAGAAGTTAAAAATGCCATACACAACATTTTATTCAGCAATGTATTTTGCAAAACATTTAACAAATTTCTAAATATCTGTTGTCAAACATTCATTCATGGTATGGTACACATGAGATACCCTGAGCTGAAATGATCTTTGTAACTGTTGTCAGTGATCCTTTTATGATACAACTCGACGAATAAATTTGCTAATCTCTGCTAATCTCTGCATAGTATTTTCTTCTCAGGTGCTAAATTTAACTGATCAATAGAGTAAATGAGATTAATCAGTATAGAGCTAAGCACATACCCCCCTATAAATTTAGACATAGTATAGAGTGGCATGAGGGCAAGGTTGGAGTAACTCACTTTCTTCCGTGATGCTCCATCAGCTGAACGCTACATCAGGATATATCCTCTAGCTTTGTACTAAGGGCCTATAACTCTGCCCTCTACGTCATCAAACAGACCTATTTAATCTTTCTCATATCTTCACTGTCCAATAATAATAATACAAAAACAAAAAAAACTATTCACTTCTTCCTCAGTACTAAAGTGTAGGTGCCTATTACATACCTCTGTGCAGAACATCAGGCCACCTTCTGCAAAGATTAAATTGAAAATATCTGCCATGAAATTATAATCTAGTCTCCAAGCATCATTTATCCACATACCTGCCACATCATCTCTGGTTCAATTTCTACATTTGACCCAGCCACAGAAGAAGAAGTCTTCAGGCTCATGTCTTCTTCCTGACCTAACAACCTCCTGATTTCCTGCACTACTGACAGTTGTCACTAACCACTTAACCAACATTTTCAACCTCTCTCTCTTCTGACATCTTCTCATTTCAAACATTCTGTCATAAACCCTTTTACTAAAAAAAAAAAAAAAAAACCCACATCTCTTGACAAGCATGCTCGTCCGAACTTGGTGTTCGTTCGAGGATTAGGGTACTCGTAAGTGCTCGCTGCTCGGACGAGTATCTCGCCATGCTCGAGGAAATGGCATCTCCCGCATTTTGAATTTTTGGCGCATATAAACTCAGCCAATCACAAGCCAGGAGACTCTGCGGTACACCCAGCATCACGTGGGGCCCTTACATGTCGATAGCAGGGGTTGGCTGGCCTGATCAGGTGACCCTGGAATATACTAGTGACTGCCCGCGGTGCTCGGCTCAGATGCTGTCTGGATGTCGTTAGGGATAGAGCTGCTGCGTTTCAGAGAGAGTGTTAGGGCCTGGATTTAGTTCTCTGTTAGGCAGGAATCACCCACAAAGAACCCAACAGCCCTTCTAAGGGCTACAAGACATTTTTTTTTGTCTCCTGGCTGGGCTAGCTGGCACTAATAATGCATCTATCGCCATATATAACCCTTTTTTTATTGTTTTAGCTCAGTGATACAAATCCATTTCATACAGCAGTGTGGAACCATTCTGTGTGTCACAGTTCAGCTGTCCACTCACCACAAACCACAATCCATATTTTCTGTCCAGGTGACCCATACTGTACGTCACGTAATCAAATACGGTCTTTTGCTTTCACTGATACAGCTACATTAGAAAAATCTCTGTGTGACATTTGTCTGCGTTGCAGTCAAAATAGCCACAGTAAGCAGGGGCTGATTTTGCTCTCTGACAGTTTCTGCACGTCACGTTAAAAAAAAATATATATATATATTAAAAAAAATATTAAAAAATAGTTTTTTTGTTGTTTTATCTCAGTGATACAAATCCATTTCATACAGCTGTGTGGAACCATTCTGTGTGTCACAGTTCAGCTGTCCAGTCACCACAATCCGTATTTTCTCTCCAGGTGACCCATTCTGTACGTCACGTCAGTAAAAAAGGTCTTTTGCTCTCACTGATACAGCTACATTACAAAAATCTCTGTGCGACATTTGTCTGGGTTGCAATTAAGCAGACCAAGTCTGCCTAATCTAATAGTTTCAGTGTAATTGCTTCATACTGCACGGTACGTAATAACATACGTAATTTAGCTCTAACTTATCCACCTATATACAAAGCACAATCCGTATTTTCTGTCCAGGTGACACATTCTGTACGTCACGTCAGTAAAAAAGGTCTTTTGCTCTCACTGATACAGCTACATTACAAAAATCTGTGCGACATTTGTCTGGGTTGCACTTAAGCAGACCAAGTCTGCCTAATCTAATAGTTTCAGTGTAATTGCTCCATACTGCACGGTACGTAATAACATACATAATTTTGCTCTAACTTATTCACCTATATATTTTATTGTTCAGATTGAGCAAGTTTGTGGGTTTCAGTACAGCAGGCCCATTTATTTTATTTTTTTTATATAATACACTTATATACAGAAAATGTTGGACCCCAGGGCAAAGGGTCGAGGACGAAGGCGTAGGCGTGGGCATTCAATTACTGCATGGGGCAGAGGCCGTGGTCCTGGGCAGGGTGAGACAGTACCTGCTGATGAGGGAGCAGGGGAACGCCGCAGAGCTACACTTCCTAGCTTCATGTCTCAACTTACGGGGACACGTGGTAGAGGACTGTTGAAACCACAACAGTGCCAACAGCTGATGGCGTGGATTGCGGACAATGCTTCAAGTAATTTGTCCACCAGTCAGTCTTCCACGCAGTCCACCCACGTTACCCAAGGGAGCACTCCTCTGGCTCCTCCACCTCAACCTCCTTCCCCCCAGTCTGACCCTCCCAGGAAAATTTGGAATGCGTTCCGGCATACTCTGAGGAACTGTTTTCTGGACCCTTCCCAGAGTCACAAACCACTTCTCAGGTTGCTCCTGACCTCGTTCCCGATGCCCAAGTTTTCCAACTGTCGCAGTCTGTGGGTTATGATGATGATGACAATGTTGACTTAGTCGAAGAAGTGTGTAAAGAGGTGTCGGACGATGAGGAAACACAGTTGTCAGACAGTGGTGAAGTTATTGTCAGGGCAGGAAGTCCGAGGGGGGAGCAGACTGAGGAATCGGAGGATGACGTTATTGTAGATGTTGTAGTGATGATGTTATTGTAGAAAAAAAACAAAAAGACAAAAAAAATACAAAAAAATCTTAATATCATTTTTATATTGCTGTTTATGTTGTTGTTACTTTTAACTGTCTTGTATTTAGTATTTAGCTTAAATTGTGTAGTTTTGTTTTACTTTTGGTTAATTTGGTCATTACTGCTGAGGTAGTATTTGGTTTGTATTGGTTTCTGCATAGTCTGTATAGGTGTCTATTTGGGTGTAGCTGGTAACTAGTTTAATTAGATTAGCATAAGAAAAGACCTAGCTCACCTCGTTAGCATAATAACAGCTGTACCTGTATTTAAAGGGGTTGTCCCACGAAAAATATTCTACAATTTTCAAACCAGCACCTGGATCTGAATACTTTAGTAATTGCATGTTATTAAAAATGTTGTATAGCTACTGAGTTATTCAATAAAATGTATCTGTATAGGACCACTTAATTTCTTATTTCTTTGACCTGTTCACTGAGCAGGCCGCACATGCTCAGTTTCAACTTTTAACTGCCTCCTGAGCTGTGATAGGGAGAGCTGAGACACGCCCCCTGAGCTGCAGCAGAAAAGACACTCCTCTGAGCTGTCAGCTTGATATAAATCTAGTAGAGCAATGAATGTGGAGATCTCTGGATCCATGTGAGGTACAGGGCTGGTTCTAGATTTGTTAGAAAGAGGTTGTCATGTTCTATATGATATCTGATTTTTATTTTTTACTTTATTCGTGGGATAACCCCTTTAAGGAAGGTTACAGCTCTGTAGAGTTTACTCTGGTGAAGTTTACAGCCAGTCATAAGGGCAACAGACAGACAGAAGTGTGTAGTTTTAAAAACTGCAGTAGTTTGAAAACGGCAGGAGTTTGGTGACAACATTGGTTTCTTCTGTTTGGTGAGTTACTGCCTTAATTCGAAGATGTCTGGTTTGGTGCAGTGTAACACTTGCCTGGCTGTTGTGTTCCGAAGTACTCTTTGGAGTTTGGGGTATTGTCCACTATGTATGCAATTGTCCACTTTATATGGTGAAATTTCTAGGCTGCAGTCTTTAGTGTGTAGCCTGCAATCAAAAGAAGTGTCCCAGCCAGTGAGTGCTGTCAAGCAGCCCTGTAATCCAACACCGCTTCCCCAAAGGTCCATGAGGAGAAGGGCTGTGTGGAAGACAGTTGGCTCTGGGAGGTTGAGAGTTGTGGAGCATAAACACAATACTGTTGGAATTTCTGTGTATAATCCCTATGGTGTCCTGTCTGATTTGGAAAGTGATATGGCAGCAGATACAAGCATGGATACTCAGGCACAGGATGTTGTAAGTGCCAAAGGAGAAAGTGGTGCCAAGCAGTCAGGGGCAGTAAGTGGAATGAAAAAGAAGAGAAGGCATCTCTTTGTTGGTGACTCGATTGTTAGAGGTGTTGCTTTAGGTCAGAATGAGGATGGACTGAAGGAGGTGAGATGTCTTCCTGGTGCTACTACAAGCAGGGATAAAAGACGGATCACAAATATTGTTAAGGCTGCAACAAAGGAGACTGAAGTTAATCTGGTTATTCATCTCGGGACAAACGATTTGTCCCAGAAAAATGTTGATGTGGTAAAAATGGAATTTCAAAGTCTCAGCCTGGAGCTGAGCAGAATGACAGATTCCATTACTTTTTCGGAGATTTTGCCAGTCCGCTCTCAAAATATTAAAGCATGTCGTATCCTGGAGTTCAATGGTTGGCTAAGGCAGTGGTGTAAAGATGAAGGATTTGGGTTTGTTAGTCACAATGTTAGTAGGTGGAGAAGTAAGGACATGTACAAGAGAGATGGTCTGCACCCGTCACACAAAGGCACTGAGGTACTTGGAGAAGAGTTCAGATGTTTTTTCGACAGGCATTTAAACTAGATGGAGGGGACAGGAATTTTATTGAGGAGAATGATTTCTGTCCCCGAACAGTTTTGGTGAACCAGGGTATTGAGCGTCTTGACAAGCAATCTTTTAGTGTGGTGGATACAGTTGTTGGTGCAGATGAAGTGGTCGCTGGTGCTTTAGATACCTCAGGGAGGTAGATGGAGTTGTTGGTGATAAATGTAATGTTCTTCATGTAATGTGTACAAATGCTCGCAGCTTAGGCAACAAGATCTGCGAGCTAATATCAATAGTTTGTAGAGATAATTTGGACTTGGTTGTAATAACAGAGACATGGTTCAGAGATTGCAATGACTGGGAAACAGCCATTCCGGGATACACTTTGTATAGGAAAGATAGGGTGGAGAAAAGGGGGGGTGGGGTCGCCATTTATGTTAAAGATACCATAAAATCAACAGTGATCCAAAATTCATGTAAGGAGTTGGAGACTCTCTGGGTCTGCTTGCAAAATAAAAAGGGATCTGTTACCAGAGTAGGTGCAATCTATAGGCCTCCAGGGCAATCTGAAGAGCATGACATTATGCTGGTGGATGAGATTACCCAAATGGCAGTAAAGGGAGATATTGTAGTTATGGGAGACTTCAAACATGCCTGATGTTGATTGGAATATCCCTTGTGCGTCCACATGCAAAAGTAGGAACATAGTAGAGGCCCTGACGGGTATGTTCCCTAAAACAGTTGGTGAAAGCGCCAACTAAGAGGTGAAAATATCCTAGATCTAGTATTTACAAATGGGGATCTGGTATCTGAGGTGAAGGTGGGAGAAAATCTGGGTTCCAGTGACCACCAATGTTTGTGGTTCAAAGTCCAAACTGACTGTGAGAAATCCCATTCTGCAACCAAAGTATTGGATTTTACGAAGACCAAGTTTGAGGTTATAGGAGAATATGTAAAGAAAGAATTAAAAGGGCGGGATAAAACAGCAGGAGCGAGTGCTCAGTGGAAGGCATTTAAAGAAGTCCTCTTAAAGGCAACTAGACTATATGTTAGACAAATTAGCAAAAGGAAAAGAAAGAGAAATCCACTATGGTTTACTAGAGATGTAAGAGCTATAGTGAATGATAAAAAGTCTGCCTATAAGAGGTATAAAGAGTCTGGAAGTGGAGCGGACAGAGAAGTGTATAAAATTATACAGAAGAAGACAAAACAGATTATTAATGCTGCTAAAGCTTCAAAGGAGGAAGAAATGGCCATATCTGTTAAGGAGGGAAATAAAACCTTCTTCAGATATATTAGTGACAGGAAGAAGAAAAACTGCGGCATTACTAAACTTAGCAATGGAAAAAATCTGTATATAGATGGGAATAAGACGGTCGCTGACCATCTGAATAACTACTTCTGCTCAGTTTTTTCAGATGGCGACTTTCATAATCAGAACATGGCTGGACATAGCATTGCCTCTAGTTGTAAAGTCTCAGCCCCAGTGTTTTCAGAGGCCGATGTTCTACAGGAACTTGTCTGGCTAAAGTTAAATAAGGCAATGGGTCCAGATGGCATCCACCCCAGAGTTCTTAAAGAACTCCGATCTGTGATTGTTGGCCCCCTGACTGATCTATATAATCAGTCCCTTCTTACAGGAGATGTTCCTGATGATTGGAGAATGGCTAATGTTGTACCCATTCACAAGAAGGGTAGTAGAGAAGAAGCTAGTAACTATAGGCCAGTCAGCTTGACATCTGTAGTGGTAAAAATGATGGAGACTCTACTAAAAAAGAAGATAATTGACCATCTAACAATAAACAACTTGATGGACCCAAACCAGCATGGCTTTACTGAGGGCCGATCATGTCAGACTAATCTCATTGATTTCTTTGACTATGTAACTAAAGTGCTGGATGAAGGTGGTGCTGTGGATATCGCCTACCTGGATTTCAGTAAAGCTTTCGATACGGTTCCCCATAAAGAGCTGATAGAGAAGTTATCAAAAATTGGACTTAACCCCTGGATAGTTCAGTGGATCTGCAGTTGGCTGAAGGACAGATACCAGAGGGTTGTTGTTAATGGAGTGTATTCTGAGGAGAGGCTGGTTACAAGTGGGGTGCCACAGGGATCTGTTCTGGGTCCTGTTCTGTTTGACATGTTTGTAAATGACATAAGGGACGGCTTGGTAGGGGAAGGTTTGCTTGTTTGCTGATGACACAAAAGTGTGTAATAGGGTT
>ONZH01016522.1:0-42266 GCA_900303285.1 Rhinella marina
GATTTACATTACTTATGTATCCGATTCCTCTTCTCTACTCCTACTCCTCCTCCTCCTTGTCGTCTTTGCCTAACGCTGACCCAAAACGCAATTTTTTAGAGTGCCAACTGGCACTCTTACCACAATTTTTACAGGCCCTCTCTTCAAACAATTTTTCCGGAGTTCCACCTACAGGCCCTCTCTCCAAACAATTTTTCCGGAGGTCCACCTACAGGCCCTCTCTCCAAACAATTTACGTCTTTTTCCTCTCTTTCTCTCTTTCCAAACTATTTTTCCGGATAGGTGTCATAAACGGTATTAAACTGAGAATACATAGAACACATACCACACATGATCGAGCTCATAGTTGACAACTGTACTGGTTGATGCTAAATTTTTAAGTTGGGGTCCTGCGTCGTCATTCGAACTCCATCCAGCTGTTGTCATCACCACAGATGCTAGCCAAGGGGGCACTCCTCTGGCTCTTCCAGCTCAACCTCCTTCCCTTCCAGCCTGCCCCCCACCTACAGGCCCTCTCTCCAAACAATTTACATCTTTTTCCTCTCTTTCTCTCTCTCCAAACTATTTTTCTGGATAGGTGCCATATACAGTATTAAACTGAGAAGAATACATAGAACACATACCACACTTGATCAAGCTCATAGTTGACAACTGTACCTGTTGATGCTAAATTTTTAAGTTGGGGTCCTGCGTATCTGATAAGAACAGATACTAAACTTGATGTAAGCCAACATTTCGACAATCGATAACCCGAAACGGGTCCACCAAGCCCGGCGTTCGGCCACCCTAAACATTTCACATACTCTGACCGAGTCTGACCCTGGGGGCCGCTCATGTACTTCCCACTTGGAGGATTGCGGGGCCTGCCTCGTTCACGGTTGGTCAGAATTACTATGCCACTTTCTCCAACCCCTCCTCCTCCACCTTCGAATTACCATCCGTGCTTCACCTCCTGCTACCTCAGTCTAACTCGGTCACTCTGTTGTCACCGCCATACTGCGTCAGGCTAAATTTTTGGGTGGCTCACCTGCTACCTCATCTAACTTGGTCACTTGTTGGTGTCACCGCCATGCTATGTCAGGCTTATGCCTGCATTGTGTGGCTGGGGATAGGAGAGCAGTGCCAGCATGGGCATGGGTGATGGACCTTCGTTGCAACTAGTTGGGTGCTTCCCTATATATTCCCACCATGCCAGCCATGGGTTGTACATTAACTAATAACAGGGAAAACAAAAAAAATATTTTACAGGAGGGTCAACCGCAGACACTCCTAAACAATTTTACATGAGGGAGTGTCTCCCCGTCTGCCAACGTGTTCGGTCAGGCTGTCAGTAGGTACACCACCTCTGTCGTCCGCAGAAGCAGCCACTATGAGGAAGGCCATGGCGAGAACATCCCCTTTTCAATTGAGAGCAAGTGTAGAATTGTAGGAGGATGACACTTTTCTTCCGCAGTGGATTCACCTTCCCCTTTATCATTGCCAGACAACAGTTGGTGAAAAAGTAATTGGCAATGATGAAGAAAATGTAACGGTGCAGTGGACCGTCTGTGACGCAAAACCTATATATTCCCACCATGCCAGCCATGGGTTGTACATTAATAACAGGGAAAACAAAAAAAATATTTTACAGAAGGGTCAACCGCAGACACTCCTAAACAATTTTACAGGAGGGAGTGTCTCCCCGTCTGCCATCGTGTTCGGTCAGGCTGTCAGTAGGTACACCTCTGTCGTAGAAGCGGCCACTATGAGGAAGGCCACGGCGATAACATCCCCTTTTCAATTGAGAGCAAGTGTAGAATTGTAGGAGGATGACACTTTTCTTTCACAGTGGATTCACCTTCCCCTTTATCATTGCCAGACAACAGTTGGTGAAAAAGTAATTGACAATGACCTGGCGACGCCCATTCACCCAGGACTTCCTGGTAGGATTCCTATTTAGCTGGTCTCACACGCCCTGAACAATGGAGACTTGGATTTAGTCTGAACAGAGGCATAGATGAGTGTAGGGACCCACTCCACAGGAAGTTACCGTGACGTTTGGTGAGTGGGCATGATCACGCATTTGCAAATATGTGTAACTAAGGACTTCCTTTTTTACCTTTAGTCGGCATAGCGCCACATATATCCAGATTTATTTCTATTGCTTATTACATGTTGTGCATGTGTGAAATGGATTTGTATCACTGAGATAAAACAACAAAAAAATCAGTCATACTTCGTCTGCTATTTCGGCAGGCTCCTCCTCCAGCCGGCGGTCTCTGGCTGTGGATGCGCGTCCCAGGCAGGGGACGCGCGCAGCGGTCAAAAGTGCCAGGGACGTGTCTGGTGCGCACTCTCGCTCGCGGCCTGTTACTGGTCGCCGGAAACGCGAGCAATATAGTGTCTGTTTATTTTCTGTTCATTGGTATCTCATGAGTTAAGTTTTTGTTCCTTGCTTCTCCTCCCAGTCAGCTGGTTGGGTGGGGTCTGCTAGGTATTTAAGGCCCTCTAACTTTTACCTAGCTGCCAGTGTTTGGAGTTTCTTTGCTACTACCTGGTTTGACATTCTTGCTCTGCAGTTTTGACTCTTTATGTTCTTTGACCCTTGGCGTGTTTTTGACTACTTCTCTCTGCTTGCTGATTTGGTTCCTGACATACTCTCCTGGTTTTGACACGGCTACCTGACACACAGAATGGTTCCACACTGCTGTATGAAATGGATTTGTATCACTGAGATAAAACAATAACAAAAAAAGGGTTATATATGGCGATAGCTGCACTACTAGTGCCAGCCAGCCAGCCCAGCCAGGAGACAAAAAAAAATTTCTTGTAGCCCTTAGAAGGGCTGTTGGGTTCTTTTGAGATCACTCCTGCCTAACAAAGAACTAAATGCAGGCCCTAACACTCTCCCTGAAACGCAGCAGCGCGACATCCAGACAGCATCTGAGCCGAGCACCGCGGGCAGTCACTAGTATATTCCAGGGTCACCTGATCAGGCCAGCCAACCCCTGCTATCGACATGTAAGGGCCCCACGTGATGCTGGGTGTACCGCAGAGTCTCCTGACTTGTGATTGGCTGAGTTTATAGGCGCCAAAAATGCACAATACGGAAGATTGGCGAGATACTCGTCCGAGCAGCGAGCACTTACGAGTACCGTAATACTCGAATGAGCACCCAGCTCGGACGAGCATGCTCGCTCATCTCTACTGACTACATTAGCACAATATCACGCTTTTCTGTTTGGATGGAGAAAACGCCGCAAATAGTTATTTAAAAGAACAACCCCACACACACGGATTCACTGTTTTTTTGGCAATTCAACAACACTGAAGAATTTAGCACTATATGGCGCTTGTCTATTTGTATGGCGAATAACGCCACAACTATTTCTTTCACATTTACAACTGCTAATCACGGATTATATATGTTTTTCCCCAAACACAACCCAAAAGATATTTTTTTAAAATGTTTTGTTTTTTTATTATTTATTTTTTTTATGTACCCCAAACAAGGCTTTCATTCTTTTACTGCACTGCATAAAGCTACACCAGTGGTGCTTCTTTGAATAATGCACCCCAAAACAGCCTTTAGAACAGAGTGCAATGCTGTATAACAGGCTAACCCCTATGCCCACTCATTGCTGCTCAGTGTACCAGAATAGCGATTTCACTGCCTGATTCTCTGTCTAGAAATCGTCCCTCTCCTATCCCTGCAATTCAGATTAACTATCCCTGATCTCTTCATTTCTTTTCTTTAGTTTTTCTTTCACTTGCCCTATCTCTCCTGACGTCTGTCTCTGGTCTAAAATCAATAGCAAATGGCGGATTCCAGCACTGCAGAGCTATTTATAGGGCTGTGACATCACAGGACCTGGCTGCCTGTTAATTGGCTACATGTCTGCATGTGATCGCATTGTGGGTGTTTACTTCTTTGTCCCAGAAATCCTTCCCCCATGTCATGCCATGTGCTTGCGGACATTTTAGAAAAAAAAAAGATTTTTACTACGAATCGCCATGAAATTCGCTTTCGTTGCGAATCAAATTTTCCATGAAATTCGTAACGAATTCCACTTCGTCAGCTTCAATTCGCTCATCTCTAATAGTTATGTATGCAGATCTGTGTGAGGACTAATTTTTGGGGGGCAATCTTTACTTTTTATTGATACCATTCAGGGGTGTGTACAGCTTTTTTATCACTTTTTATTAAATTTTTTCGTGGGAAATGAAGAGACCATGGCATCTGAAGTGTTAAATGTCTACAATCCTCATTTTCACCGGTCGCAGACATGAGCCGCGGGTGTCCCCCTGCAGCTATGATGTCCACTTCAGGAGCAGGCTCCATCTTTAAAGACCAAGCCAGCCCCATACTAGTACTCTGCTGGTTAGGATGGGGTTAAAAAGTGTTGCATGTTTAGGTCATTGGCGTGCTCCATTCTGGCAGCCAGTGTTATTTCCCACAGGTACAGAGTGGCCACAATGTTGCAACCATTGTCGCTAAGCACCTTGTCCAGTTGGAATACTTGAGGTAACAGCCAGCAAGGATGTTTGCTCTATGATTACTTTAGAAACTGCTCACTTGTGTGGCTATTCTTGCCCAGGTCAATCAGCTCCAACACTGTAAGGCAACATTTGACTTGATATGTGATAGGAAGGAGGGGGAGTGAGAGCAATACTGTGCCCTGCTACTGTTGGGGACAAGAGCATGTCCATGGAGGAGAAGGTGGAGGAGGCAGATAAGTGCTTTGTGTAGGAGTCATGCTGACACAATCATGGGGGAGGTTAAAAGGACCTAGCCTTTTTGCTGGGTTGTAGCTTCGCCCAGTGGGCCGTGAAAGACATGTAATGTTGCTCCAGGTGTCCACCATGGTATGCACCTTGCCGCACAGCGAGAATTGCAAGCAGTGGCCCACATTGTCCGCCACTTGAGAGTACAAGGCAGGGACTGCTAGCTAGGTATCTTCCAACGAGGCTGAGCACATGCTATCACCTACCTAAAGCCAGCAGACTCTACTAAATGGTACGGAAGTGACTACACCACCAGCAACTTGGCCAGGTGGGAATTAAGCTTGCACACCACCAAATTGCTGGGCATGTGGAGTTATTTCCTGGCCAGTTATCAATGATGGAGGAAGAGTAACAGTGGAAGAAGCAGAAAAAGATGATGACGATGTGAAAGACACCATACTGCCCGTGGAAGCTACCATGATACTGGATTCGTCCGAAGTGAACCTGCGTGTTTGTCTGGCATACAAAATTTTGGTAAATTCGTAATGAACCACATTTTGTACTGAATACAAAATTACCTAAAGGTCCTATGGGAAGAGTGAGTTGGAGAGAAATGAAATAGTGGTGACTGGCACCAAAGGTGGTCCTATACCTAAGATGTTGACCGTGGGTGCACCGTGGGTTTTGGGGTATTACTCCTGTTGATAGTTGACATGCTCTTGATTGGCGGGGTGCAAGGCAGGACAAAATGCAGAGGCAGCAAATGATGAAGGCAATGACGAGTCCAGCTGGACTATAACAGACAACAGTCTGTTATAGTCTCTTTACCTGAGTCGATGAGTTGCACAGTGCAAATTAATTAGTAGAAAGAGTTCACAAGTATGTCAGAAGGCAGACATTTACCAAAAGGCTTTGTATAGGGCAGAGATCAGCAACCTTCAGCACTCCAGGTGTGGTGAAACTATGACTACCAGCATGCACACTTGTTTATTTGTTCTCAGAACTCTAATAGAAATGAGTGGAGAATGCTGGGAGTTGTAGTTTCAAAACAGCTGGAATGCCGGAGGTTGCTGACCCCTGGTATAGGGGATAAGCAATATGGTGGTCCCTCTAAGTCTCTCGCTTTAGATATACCATGCAATCCTCCCAAATGAACAAAGAAGTGCAAGTCCTTTCTCAATGTGTTTCTGCAATGCCCAACTGCGGGGTGCAGTTTAACCGAAACCACATCCAGTAAAATCTAGAGCAGTAAATGTGCATTACCTTTACTGTCTTTTATAGCTACACACTTGTCCTTTAATAGCCTTCAACCTTATGTAGAAATTCAATGTTTATGTCCATCAGAGATTGTCTCTTAAAGGGAGTCTTTCAACTAATTTTCACCAATGTAACTAAGAGCACTGCCCCACGGAAGATTGCATACACATCCCAGACATACCTGTGTGCACTTTGTGTGTTTATTTCATGTACAGGAAAAGCACTTTTATTCTGCAGGAAAACAGCCAAGTACCCATCTGAAAGTGTAAGTAAAAAAAGCTTTAACTCCTGACACAATTTCTAACAGCTATGTATATCTTCTGATATAGTGAATATAATGCTATGATTCTGGTATTGTTTGCTTTGGGAACTTGCAACAGCAGAGCTGGGCACTTGGGAGCTGTTTTCCTGAAGAATAAAAGTGCTTTACCTAGATATGGAAAAAAGACACAAAGTGCACACAGGTATGCATGGAATGTTTCTGCAATCTTCTATGCTCTTAGTTATATTGGTGAAAAAATTTTCTAGAAAAAAAAAGAGGAATGTCCATCCAGCTCAAACTGATAAAATCTCTAACTTCTTTGCTTTCCTCTTCAAATAAAACATGCACATTGGCCCATAAAGCTTGCTGATCTGTTTCAAGCCGCATGGGCTTTTATGAGCTGTCCATCCAGTTCAGCCTGTTATCCTGCAAAGTTGATCCAGAGGAAGGTAAAAGTAATCATCATGTAGAAGACAATTTTCCTCATATCTGTGGAAAAAATTCCTTCCTGACTCCAATCAGGCAATCAGAATAAATCCATGGATCAAAGACCCCCATTTCTCTTGAACTCTTTTAGTAAACTTACCATCACCACCTCTTCAGGCACAGCCTCTATTTTCTCTGGGATGGTTTTTTACAGAATTTGGGGTGTATATGTTGGATTTTGTGCCCACTAAATAACCCTAATCTATCTGGTTACTGTAGTCCACCCATTCAAGTTATTACTTTAGTTGCCCTCCTCTGAACCCTCTCCAGCTCTGCTATGTCTGTCTTGTTCACAGGAGCCCAGAACTGTACACAGTACTCCATGTGTGGTCTGACTAGTGATTTGTAAAGTGGCAGGACTATGTTCTCATCACGGGCATCTATGCCTCTTTTGATGCAACCCATTATCTTATTGGCCTTGGCAGCAGCTGTCTGACACTGGTTTCTGCAGCTTAGTTTGCTGTTTACTAAAATTCCTAGATCCTTTTCCATGTCAGTGTTACTTAGTGTTTTACCATTTAGTATGTACAGGTGACTTGCATTATTCATTCGCATGTGCATAACCTTACATTTGTTAGTGTTAAACCTCATCCGCCACTTCTCTGCCCAAGCCTCCAATCTATACAGATCCATCTATAGCAGTGTACTGTCCTCCTCTGTGTTAATTACTATACATAGTTTAGTGTCATCTGCAAAAATTGATATTTTACTGTGCAAGTTTTCTACAAGATCATTGATAAATATATTGAAGAGAATAGGGCCCAATACTGACCCCTGTGGTACCCCACTAGTGACAGTGACCCAAGTATTATACATGGAGTGGATGGATTGATTATACGCACACATGTGAGTACCCATGTCAAAAGGGGCATACTTGCTCTTTTAAAGGAAGGTGGATCAGTAGAACAGTAGGATATGACTAAGACTTGATGTTGAAGAGCGTCAACCTGTTATGGCTCGTGTTCCTGAACTTTTAATGTATACTGAATAAAATGGAGGAAGGTGCTGGAAGATTTTTTTCTTATTGCAGGTTCCCTGGTTTGGGAACTTCGTGTATGTCTCTTCCTGGCTGAGGGCGAGCTGGTGAACTTTTTTGTTTATTAATTTGGATTTGAGGACTGTTTTTATGTTAAGTAAATGTCTTAGCTATAGAACACACTTTCTACGCACCTGAACAATGGTTTTCTGGGGCTTTTATATAGATGAGCTATCCTTAGGATAGGTTGTCAATATCTAATAGGGAGGGGTCCAACTACCAGCACCTACGTCGATCAGCTGATTGCAGAGAACACAGCACACCAGAACCAAATACCTCTTCATTTGAAGCGTAATGGTCACACCTAATTACTGCATCTCAGTCTCATACATGTTAATGTGACAAGAGATGACTAGGCATGGCCCCAGGGGAGTACATAGAAATCATTTGGCCTCAAAGCAAGAATCTGACCTTGCTCCTCCCCTTCCCCGCCACTACTTAATATATAGTGTGCTATACCCCCAATGAATTATGCCTGCTGCTGCCTACTTTATAGTGTACCATACCTCAGGGTACCCCTGTTCTGTATTATATAGTTTCCCATACTCCTCCATGAACTGTGCATGTATCACTGTAATCGCACAAACCCAGGGGATAAAGTTATGTTATTTATGCCAAAGAATAAATACTGCAAAATGTATAACTTTAAAACTCAGTGGTAGTATGGAGGTAGTACGCAGTATGGCTGCTTCTCCTATCCCTCTAACAGAAAGCATTAATAAAAGTTAATTAGTAAGTTATGTATACCCTAAAATGGTGCTATTAAAAATTACAACTTGCAACTAGCAAAGAAGCCCTCATATGGCTACATAGAGGGAATTAAACAAAAAAAAAAAGTTATAGATCTTGGAAGGCAACAATGAAAAATTTAAAAAATAATAATAAATACTTGGTCAGTAAGGCCCAAGACAGGCCAGTCACTAAGAGGTTAAAAACCATAAGCAGGCTCCAAGGCCCACCCAGCCACAAAAAACCTTTGTTTTGACACTTAGTAGCATAATAGCAAAGTAACATAGTTTGCAACTGACATTCATCCAGTTCAGCCTGTTTGATCAAGTACAGCTCTAATATTGAGCATTTGTAGAAAAGAAGGCCATAAAAATGATATAAGACCTATAAAAATGGAAGTTTAGGTGGTACATTTTAATACAGACATTTGCCAATATACCTCGAAATAATGACCTTTATTAAGTGAGGGTCAGTGAAGGCAGGGCTGTGAAGGCAGCAGCCCATATGAGGAGATCAAAGAAAAGGTAAAGTGTACAACAAAGTCAACGAATGATGCTGTGTTCTTCAATTGTAGGGTAAACCTACAAGTGACATATGGGTTGTGTCTATTATGTACAGCGGTAAATAGACATAGAAGAAAACATAAGAAAAGAAACTCAGCTAAAAAGGAAATAAAAGAGAAGGGTAGATGGCATGACTATGATTGTAAATGTATTACATCATTCATAAACCATATGGTATTGGAAAGAAGTTCGCTCTTTACATGATATTAGTAACATTAATGTTCCACTGTTATATAATTATTTGAAAATTAATAAAATACTTTGTCTCAGAAAGCTGATCCAGAGGAAGGCAATAAAACCCACATGAGATAAAAGCCTAATTTTATTGGAAAAAAAAATACTTCCTGACTCCAGTCAGGCAGACAGAATAACCTGGATCAACAACCCTTCTCCAGAATTGTAGTATCTATAACCTCTAATATTACCTTCCGGGCCCCTCTTGAACTCTTTTAGTGAACTCACTGTCACCTCCTCCTCAGGCAGAGAGTTCCATAGTCTCACTGCTCTTATAGTATAAAAAAATCCCCTTTCATGCTGATTGAGAAACCTTCTTTCCTCTAGACTTCCCCTTCAAGGTCACTGTCACAGTCCTGGGTATGTCAAGGTCACAGGCCTTGGTATAAATAAATTATGGGAAAGATCTCTGTACTGACCTTTGATAGCAATTATTAGATCTCTCCTCAGTATTCTTTTTTTCTACTGTCTAAGGGCTTTCAATCTCCCTTTTGCAGCTATAAGAGACTCCATTTTCCCTGGGATGGATTTTTACACAATTTGGGGTGTATTTGTTGGAATTTGTGCCCACTAAATAAATATTGACACTGATAGGTGAGAGGTATACGTCCCTTTATTATAGAACCACTGACTAACCTGACTGGGACGTTAAAATGAAAATAATAAACCTTTATTTAAATATACAATTAAAAAGTGAGCTAAATAGGTCATTAGACAATACAGGTTTGTAATGAAAAAAGGGGGAGGATTCAGGTAAAGGTGGAAGCCTTATGGATGTCAGCTAATACCACCAAAACACTTGTAGTGATATAAGATGTTCACTCATATATAATCCTCTTCCCAACCATGCTGTGTCAGTGTGGTCAACACAGCATTATATTGCCACATATACAGTCACTAATGATGACTATATAGAAGTGACTAACGTCCTCTGTTTGTCTAATAGAGGACTCAACAACCAGTGGGTAGTATGCGCAGGGTCCCGGCTGGACCTAGGAGTGGTGCCTATGGTTTAGCACTCACTCACTCTGATATACACTGCCCACACTTGCTGCCTTCACTTCCCCCAATGCCCCGTTCGACGCGATTCTGCGTGGCAATAGCGTCATGCTTCATCAGGAACAGGTATAAATAGAGGCAGGAACAAGTATCAACCGGACATAGTAGCGTGCCAGCGTGGTAGCCATCCGGCGCTGTAATGGCCGTGCCGGCCATGCATGTGTTGGGATTAAATGGCCAAAGCTCCACCCCTGGTAGGCGCGGTTTGCAGGTGTTCGTCCAACCACAGAGGAGGGAGGAAATCCTAGTTACACCCCTCTGTGTGACCTCACCACAGGTTAGCTGAAGCTCTACCAAGGTACTGCTAAAAGCAGCGCATGTTACCAGGAGAAACCTAATAGCGGTGACAAATTTGCAGTGGATGTCCTCCATTGACTCCCATAGGGTAACAAGTCATGATGACTGAATCCATAATGATATGGGCTGCTCTGTAAGTTAGTACTAAAACATTACCATAGTCCATAGCAACAGATACCATTGATAATGTGAATAGCACTGGGAATTATGCACCAGTGCTAATAAATATGGCAGCTCCTACAGCACAGGTAGATAGTAATAAAAGCAAGTAACCAAAAACCAATGTTCAGGACCACTATATTCATGAATGTGGGGATTTTAAATATATCCCCAAATGAGGATTAGATAAAACACGCAAATGAAATAGCATCAACCTGTGGTTTAGTCGTCTGCAGCCTAAAAGTCCATTGAGCTTCTTTTCTCCATAGAATGACATCAACATTACCACCTCATATAGTGCGTTTAACATGCTGAATACCTGGGAACCTGATGACATTTTCTTGACCCCCATGGTGCTCTGAAACATGGCGTGCAATCAGGGTATCTGCATTTTTTTCTGATGTCAGTAATCAATTCCCCATCACTATTATTAAGGGGTCCTACATTCTCTGACCTAGGTTTTTTTACATTTATATATTTGAAGAATTTTTTGGGATTGGTTTTGCTATCCCTGGCCACCAGCCTTTCATTTTGAACTTTTGCTCCTTTTATAGTCCTTTTACAATCTTTATTAACCCTTTTGTAGTTATTAAAGGCTATGGCAGACCCCTCTGATTTGTATATTTTAAATGCCCTTTGTTTTTCATGTATTGCCCTTTTAACATCCGCATTAAGCCACGCAGGGTTTAATTTTAAGCGTTTGTATTTGTTCCCCCTAGGAATAAATTCGGCAGTATAGGTACCCAGTGTAGATTTGAAGGTCTCCCATTTATCATTTGTGTCACTACTTGACAACAGCTGCTCCCAGTCTATGTCCTGGAGTTTGGCCCATAACCCTGGGAAATTGGCCTTTTTAAAATTAAATGTTTTTGATCTCCCAGCATTTTTATGTGTTCTACACTTTAGGATAAAAGTAACTATATTGTGGTCACTATTACCAAGGTTTTCCCAAACAATTACCTCCTCAACTATCTCTGCATTGTTAGATATAACCAGATCCAACAGTGCATCACTTCTTGTTGGTTCTTCTACAAACTGACCCAGAAAATTATCCTGCAATAAGTTAAGAAAATTTCTCTCCTTTGCAGTTGAAGCCAATCCATGACCCCAATCAATACCAGGGAAGTTAAAATCTCCCATTATCACTACTGTACCCGCCTGGGCAGCCCGCTCTATTTGTCTATGCAGCTGATCCTCTATCTCCTCAGTGATGTTTGGGGGTCTATAAATTACACCAAAAATAATTATTTCATTGTTAGTCTCCCCTTGTAATTCCACCCACATGGCTTCTGCATTCACACAATCATCACCCACTATTGTCTCCTTCATACTCGCTTTTATACTACTTCTGACATACAGACATACTCCTCCTCCTTTCCTATTCTCCCTATCCCTCTGAAACAGTATAACCCTGGAGATTGCCAGCCCAGTCATGCGAAGAGTCCAGCCATGTCTCAGCAACTCCAACTATATCAATTTCCTCCTCCAGTACCATGACCTCAAGCTCAGCCATTTTGCCTGCTAGACTTCTGGCATTTGTGAACATACACTTTAAATTACCATGTGTTTTTGTACATTTAGGTTTAGAAATGTAATTTATTGATGTTTTCTGACTAGACATGTTTTTTCTGCTGATTTGTAACACATGGATCTCCTTATCCACTGCTGTTATCCTCCCCCCATGGTCCACTTCTCTACCCACCACTCTGTTCTGACCACTCTCTAACCTATCTACCACTGCATGCTTTGCTTTATTTTCTGCTTGTCCTCCCCCCCCCACATCCCTAGTTTAAAAACTCAGCCACCCCCTCTAGGATTCTCTCCCCCAGCACAGCAGCCCCTCTTCCATTCAGGTGCAATTTATCCACAGAATACAATTTGTACCCCAATGAAAAATCAGCCCAGTGCTCTAAGAACCCAAACCCTTCTCCCTTACACCAAGACTTGAGACATGCATTCAACTCCCTCAGCTCCCGCTGTCTGTCCTGCGATGCGCATGGCACAGGCAGTATTCCTGAGAATACAACCTTGGAGGTCCATCCCTTCAGCTTGGCTCCTAGTTCTCTATAATTATTCTTGCGACGAGCTCTGAGGTACTGCCCTTTTGGGATCCCTCTTTTTAGCACTTCAGGGTGACCACTATCCCAACTTAAAATGCTGTTGGTCACGGTGGGTTTTCTAAAAAGGTTTGTCACTATTTTGCCAGATTCATCCACGGAGATAGTGAGATCCAGAAAGGTGATACATTTTTTATTTATCTCCGATGTGAAGAAGAGCCCAAATTTGTTCTTGTTGAGCTTGGAGACAAAGTGTAAGAACTCTGCTTTTTCCCCCCTCCAGAGGATAAGCACGTCATCGATGTATCTCAGCCAGAGTACCACCGATGACGTGTATGTCTCATAATCCTCTGAAAAAACCACTTGACTCTCCCACCAGCCCAGGAACAAGTTGGCATAAGTTGGGGCACATGGGCTACCCATGGCCACGCCCCTGAGCTGGTGGAAGATCTGGCCTGCGAAGCAAAACACATTGTGTGTGAATATAAAATGGGTGAGCTCCATAATAAGTTTGTTATGGCGATAACCCTAAGTTTGATAATCTTTCAGGGTACTGTAGTCAACCCATTCCAGTTATTACTTTAGTTGCCCTACTCTGAACCCTCTCCAGCTGTGCTATGTTGTCTGTCTTGTTCACAGGAGTCCAGAATTGTACACAATACTACATGTGTAGTCGGATTTCTGATTTGTAAAGTGGCAGGACTATATTAAGTTCACACGCATCTATGCCCCTTTTGATGCACCCCATAATCTTATTGGCCTTGAAAGCAGCTGTCTGATACTCATTGCTGCAGTTAAAAGGGTTTTCCAGGACTTTAATCTGGTTGACTTATCCTCAGGATAGGTCATCAATATCTGATTGATGGTGTCTGACATCCAGGACTCCTGACAATCAGCTGTTTGAGAAGGCACTAGAGCTCCCATGAGTGCCGCCACCTTCTCCATGCTTACCAAGAACAGCACCATACATTGTATAGCATTTGTGCTTGGTATCACGCTCAGCCCCATTCACTTCTATGGGGCTGAGATGCCCATAGGCCCTGCGACCGATGAAAGTGCTGTCAGTGACCTAAAAAAAGCTGAGAGAAGGCTGCGATGATACTTCTCACACAGCGGATCAATGGGAGTCCCGGGTGTCAGACCCCCACTGATCAGATACTGATCAGACCTATCCAGAGAATAGGACATCAGTATTAAAGTGTCAGAAAACCGCTTTAAATGACTGTTGTATTTTCCCTTTCCATATGCATAACCTTACACTTGTCAGTGTTAAACCTCATCTGCCACTTCTCTGGCCAAGCCTCCAATCTATCCAGATCCATCTGTAGCAGTGTACTGTCTTCTGTGTTTAACACAATTTAGACAATTTAGTGTCATCTCCAAAAATTGATATTTTGCTGTGCAAACCTTCTACTAGATCATTAATAAATATATGAAGAGAATAGGGCCCAATACTGACCCCTGTGGTACCCCACTAGTTACAGTGACCCAATCTGAGTATGTACCGTTAATAACCACCCTCTGTTTTCTATCACTGAGCCAGTTACTTACCCACATACAGACATTTTCCCCCAGTACAAGCATTCTCATTTTATATACTAACCTTTTATGTGGCATATTTATTGCTCCCTTTACATTTCTAGTTATCCTCGTTGTTTTTTTTTACTTGTTCCTTAACTTTTTATTGCCTTGCCATAAGGTATGTACTTCTCACAATTAGAGTTTAGGATGGTTTTAAAAATATCCCATTTTGTGGCTGCTTTTTATTTTTGACAATATTGTTCCAGTTAGTGAGGATAAAGGCCTCTTATAGCTGGTCAATTTTTTTTTTTGGACATTGGGTGTTTTTGTGCCTCCTTGAAGAAGCACTATTTTGAATGACAATTGGAAGGTTATTATAAATCCTTTTTAAAGACCCTTCATCTACCTTTAACTTTGTTATTGTTGCTAATGTGCCCCATGACCGCTGGGTCTTTATCAGCCCCTCCCAGTAACCTATTAGCCCAATCTGCAATATGTTGAACCCAATCGCTAAGAAGACAACACACCATTTGACGATTCCAGTCTTTGTGACAGATCGCCCAATCTGTACCCCTAACAATTGAATCTCCCACTACCAACACCTGTCTGTCTGCCCTTCACTGCTAGTCTCCTCCTTGCTGGAGCTGACACTCCCCTGACTGGCAGAGGAAGTGTCTGTCTGCAGCAGTGCTCTCCCTGAACTGACATCCCCCTCATCTGCCAACCTTGCAAACTTGTTTTGGTGTGTCAGATCCGGTCTAGCCTCCTTGGCACTCGTCTCTTTATCTTGCCTTCTAATTGTTACTCAGATAGCTACCTCACTTTCCTGATCTATACTCCACTGAGTATGTCTACTCAATGTACTCCACTATGTACTCCACCATGTACTCCACTGAGTGTCTACTCAATCAGCAGCAAACTCTTTTGCATACTGTCAAATTATCTCAGTTTTGCAAATTGTTTATTTACATACAGGATACAAGCTTCCAAACTTACAATTTGATCACATTTTGCTCAATAATATGCATGCTCAAACGTGCATACATTACAGAAGCTGTGCACTGGACTGCATTGTCAATCATGGAACACATTTAGGGACACATCTATTAAGTCAAGAGTTTTAGACGCCGGTCTTAATAAGGCCCTGTTGTGGCCAAGGATCTGCCACAGTTATGTAGAGGCGCCAGCCTCTACATAACTTCGGCAGATCCACTGCCGCTTCTAAATGTAAGCCAGCTTCCTAGCCATCTTATATTTATACCATTTTCTACCCCTAAAACAGATGTAGAAAATGATGAATGAGACGACCATGCAGCCCATTCCCTTCCCACTTTTTTAGACCTGGCATGAGCGGGGGAAAAATTGCAGATTGAAGTGCAAAGAACCTTTGTGCCACAATCAGCTAAATGACACCCTTAATCTCAAGTCACACACTTATGACAAAACACACTTTAGGCTACTTTCACACTTGTGGTTGCCTTTTCCAGCAGGCTCTTCCACCATGCTGGCGGAAATCCGCTCTGGCCCCATTCACTAACAGCAAATATGCTTAGAGGTGACCAGAATAAAATTACAGCACGCTTGTGGTAGCAAGGATCTGGAAGGCAAGTGTGAAAGTAGCATTAGATGAAACAGGGGCGGACACAGAAAGCAGAGGGCCCCTGTGCAAGGAATGTACCTGGTCCCCTCTCCCGGACATAACCCCTTCTCCGTCCACTCATCCCCTCTGACATTTCATACTCCGCCGCTCTCCCTTAGCCTGGGCTGTTTTGTTTATATTTTTACACTGCTAAGCGGAGACGTCACTGGCACTGATGGGCGGCTTTACAGGCTATGGCGGCGCTAAAGTCTGTCCATTAGTGCCGGTGACGTCTCGGGGCTCACTGCTAGGCGGAAGTCCCCCCCATAGTACCGCCAGTGGTAATAAGGCTCCCTACAGTGCCCTAAGTACTAAGAAGCCCCCCCCCTTATAGGGCACCACTAATAGAAATAAGGCCAATCTATAAGGCACTCCTATGGAGCCCTCAGTAGTAATACCCCCACCACTGCCCACAGTATTTATAATGTTCCCTGCAGTGCCCCCTGTAATTATACCTCCTGCCGTACCCCCTAGAGTTATAATATTCTCTGTAGTGACCCTATAAATTATAATGCTTGTCCTCTTCCTCCAGTCTTCTATACCATGCAGTCCCATGTAAATAACACAAGTCCTCTCCCACCAGTTTTCTATATAATACAGTCCCATGTAAATAACCTCTGTTCCTTACAGTCTTCTATGCCATGCAGTCCCATGTAAATAACATTGCTCCACTCCCTCCAGTCTTTTATACCATGTAACAATAAAAATTATAATAAAAAGTTTGGACCAACGATATATATATATATTTTTTTTCATAAGTGCATATCCATAAAGCAGAACTATGGGTATATAAAGGTATGGTTGCACAACATATAATAAACAATAAGAATAGAAATAAATTTAAATATATGTGGCGCTATGCCGACTAAAGATAAAAAAGGAAGTCCTTAATTACACAGATTTGCAAATGCGTGATCATGCCCACTCACCATACATCACGGTAACTTCCTGTGGAGTGGGTCCCTACACTCGTCTATGCCTCTGTTCAGACTACATCCAAGTCTCCATTGTTCAGGGCGTGTGAAACCAGCTAAATAGGTATCCTACCAGGAAGTCCTGGGTGAATGGGCGTCGTCAGGTCCAAAAGGAGTATGCGAGGCTCAGTATATAACAATAAAAATTATAATAAAAAGTTTGGACCAACGATATATATATATATATATATGCACAACATATAATAAACAATAAGAATAGAAATAAATTTTATACCATGTAGTCACATGTAAATAATACCAGGCCTCTCTCACCAGTCTTCTATACAATACAGTCCAATGTAAGTAGCATCACTCCTCTCCCTCCAGTCTTCTATACCATGCAGTCCCATGTAAATAACACCAGACGTCTCCCACTAGTCTTCTATAAAATACAGTCCCATGTAAATAATTTAAATCCCCTGTAGCCCCTCCAACACATAGTCCCATGTAAATACCATCACTCCTTACCCTCCAGTCCTCTATAATACACAGTTCCATGTAAATAACACCAGTCATCTCCCACCAGTCTTCTATAACATACAGTCCCATGTAACTAACACCCTTCCCCTTCCTTCAGCCCCTCTAACATACAGTCCCAGTTAAATTACATATTTCCCCCCACTAAGCAGGGAGGAGGTATAATGGGGAGAACCACATCTCCCAGCATGTCTGTGGCACTTACATGCATTCCATGGATTCACAGGTCTCCACTGCTGAGTTGCTGCCTTTCTCTGCATTGGTCACATGACGGTGACCTCATCACAGGTCCTATCACCACTTTCACTGTTGAAAAGGTCACATGACTATGATGTCATGGAAGGTCCTTCAGCTTTGGAATGTAGGAAGAACAGGCGGCTGATTCATTGTAAGTCTTAATCAGGGCCCAACCCTCTCTGCTGGCACTGAAAAGGGCCCCCCTCCTTCTCTGGGCCCCTGTGCAGCTGAACCTGCTGCACAGGTGGTATGTCCGCCCCTGAGATGAAAGCACACTCGCATGCTCACTGTTTTAGTCTGCTTATAAAGCTGCTATTCCCGGTCAGCTCCCAGTCTGCAGATTTTTTTCCCCCTGGATTCAAGGGGAGATGACGGTGCTGCTGTGGTATTTTGTCAGAGCGCAGCAGCCAGGGCCCGGCTAAGTGCACACTGCAGATAAATTCACAGTGCTGGAGTCTGGACTGATGAGACCTGTCAGGTCTGGTCAGGTAACACTGTGTGCTCCATGCTGTCAAAAGAATGAGTCCCACAACACACCAAAGGTTCTCTGCAGGGTGCTATGCTAGGCAATCAACAGCAGGCTCTACCAATACTGATAATGCTGATTTCCCACCCCAGCAGACAGCAGAGAAACAAGACTTAGGCTACTTTCACACTAGCGTTTTAAAATTCCGGTATTGAGTTCCGTCATAGGGGCTCAATACCGGAATAAAACGCTTCAGTTTTGTCCCCATTCATTGTCAATGGGGACAAAACTGAACTGAAGACAACGGAATGCTCCTGAAAGCATTCCGTTCCGTCTTCAGACCGGAGAACAAACCGCAGCATGCTGCGGTTTGCTCTCCGGTCCAGGCATCCGCACCAAGACGGATCCGGAATGACCCCCAATGCAAGTCAATGGGGGTGGATCCGTCTGGTGTGACCATAATGGTAACCGGATCCGTCCTCCATTGACTTTCAATGGAGTCCATTACGGATCCGGGTACACATAGACACATACAGACAAACATACACACACATAAAGACATACAAACACACATACATACTTACATGCTCCCCGGCAGATCTTCGGAGCGTCAGGACGGCTCACACAGGTCACGATTCCCCACAGCGCCCTCTGCTGGGCGCCTGGTGGAATCGTCAGATGACGATTCCACCAGGCGCCCAGCAGAGGGCGCTGTGGGGAATCGTGACCTGTGTGAGCCGTCCTGACGCTCCGAAGACCTGCCGGGGAGCATGTAAGTATGTATGTGTGTTTGTATGTCTATATGTGTGTGTATGTTTATGTATATGTATGTACTGTGTGACATGTGTGGGGCCGGAGCGCGGTTCCGGCTCCACACATGTCACTGCGGCAGGCCTGATCCGGCAGCACCCTTCACCTGCCGGATCAGGCCTGCCGCCAGTGTGAAAGTAGCCTTAGACTAAGTGGCCACTGATGGGCTGGGTAAGGGGAATGGGGGAAGGGGCAAGCACAAGGGTAGCAGGGAGCTAGAAGGCTGGGCATAAGCCCTGGCAAGGGAGTCAGGATGGGAGCCGGGATTTTAAGTGTAACTGGGGGACTTTCATCCACAGCTAGTCCCTCTTCCCCCATGGGCCCTATAACAGTTGAGTGCTCTGCAATCAGCAGACCCCTGCCAATTTGATATTGATGATTTACCCTTGGCATCCAAGTCAATATAAAAATCCACTAAAACCCCTTTAAGAAATTATGTAAGGGGAATGTGCCATATTTCAAAAAAATTGAAAAATAAAAATTTTTATGTAACTTAATTTCATGTCTTACTATAGCAGTAAAAACTAATTATGCCTACGAACGTGATGGTAAATGTGTCTCATCCTGGACACCATTTGTATATATCATTTGATATATATATATATATATATATATATATATATATATATATATATATATATCAACATATAAAGCTTATAGATGTGTAGTAAAGGGGTTGTCTGAGTTATTAAATATGAGCCCAAAGCCAGGAATTGTGCTTAAATAACTAAAGAAGCTTCAAGCACTGTTGCTCTGGTCACCCCCTGCTGGGCGTTGTTATCTGGGCTACAGCAATGACATGCTCATACACCGACTGCTGCACCCTAACACTGGCCTCAGTAGACTTATGCCATATGCCTCTTAAGCCTGTGATTGACTGCAGCAGTTCCTGGCTTTGGACTATTTATTTATTTTTTTATTAACTCAGAAAACATCTAAAAAGAGGATACATCAAGAAGATCAATTCTATATTATATTTCCATTATACAGGGTATTGAAGCCTATGGAGCCCACTTTGATTTGAGTACATAGCCATCCTGTCGCAAAGAGTCCTACACAATACTGCTGCTCATGGTCATGGATACACATAATGTCAGACTGTTGTTCAACCAGCAGAGGACTTTCTGCCCCCAGTTGATGTTAGTAAATCATCTAAACAATCTCCTTGGCAAACATGGACATTAAATGGTTAAAGGGTGTGAATACTATTGGCATACTATTGGTTTATGCACTAGGTTAAAGAGAATATTCTATTTGGATTACCTCACTAAATATCCCCTATTAGTTATGAGGAATGACTCACAGTAAAACACACAGATAAAGAGATATCAATGACATCACCGTCCTGGAAATGCTTGAACGTCTGCATATTTACTAAGAAACAAAGCACTGAACAATGCACACAACAATCATATGACAAGTAAATGTTAAGAACTTGTACCTCGAGGGGGCAAGAATCATTTTTGCCGACATTATTTTTAGATGTTAGTTAAATCTGCTTCTTTTAAATCTGGGTGACATTCAAATACTCAGGAATTCTCACCCAGTATTCAGTTACATCATATGGGGTAAAACACTAGAGAATATCTTCAGCTGAAACTATTTATGGTCTGATAAAGGCATACAGTATTTACACGGCGCCGAAGAGCAGATGGTTGACGGGAAAGAAGCATTCCTTCTCAACAATGGCCTGCTTGGTAATGGAGGTGAAGAGCTACATTTACATATGGGAATCACCTCCACAGTATGAGGACGAGTGATGAGGGCAGCTGCATTGTTTCTGTGTAGCGGATCACTGTTAACCCCATCCCGACATATGACTTACTATTATGTCATTGCGGGAAGTGCAGGGGCTTGGCTATGACTGACAGCCGAGCCCCTGCTGTATCCGCCGACATTGCTTCATGCCTTATTAACACATCAGTGTTTGGCCAGTGATTTCCATCAGTAATTTTGAGCCAAAACCAGGTGTGGCTCTAAACACAGAACAGGAGCTGATCTTTCCCTTGTACCTTATGTCGGTGGAGGCTCCACTCCTGGTTTTGGCTCATAATCACTGATGGAAATCACTGACCAAAACACTGAAGTGTGAATGCTTTAAACGGGGATGTTGGTGGATTAACCCCCTGTATGCCACAGGCCACGGCATACAGGGGGTTTGCGCGATCTGAGACTACATTTACTTGTAGTGACAGGGACCCGATGGCTGGAAAGGCAGCCCTTCTACAGAAGCCTAGGACATCCGGTCCCTAGGCTGGTTCTCATAGGCACTAAGTCAGTGTAATGCTGACAGGCAATGCATTACAATACAGGATGTATTGTAATGCATTCCAGAGGGGATCAGACCCCCAAAAGGTTAAGTCTTACAGTGGGATAAAAATAAAAAGACGATCGTCAGAAAAAAGTATATTGCTTTGAGAAAAATGCTTTATTATGTAAAACTGAAACAAAAAAAAAAAAAGAATAAAAGTAGGCATTGTCAAGGTTGGGATAAACAGACAACAGAGGAGAGTGTGCCCTGAGCTTACCCAACCCTCTGTCCCTGCCTATTGCCTCACCCACGCTAAACCGTGGGGCGACAACCACGAGGACTGCGAAATACACTGTATAAGGTGCAGGGAACAGGGACAACAAACAAGAGACGAACAAAACACAGAAGAATCGTCAGCTAGCCGTGTCAGAAACCAGAGATAACGCCAGTACAAAAATCGGAAGACGGTAGAGTAGTCAGATACAAGCCAAGGGTCAAATCAGCAGTCAGGATACACAAAACAACGCAAGCAGGAATAGCAAGGAATTGCAAAAACCAGCAAGGAGCAGAGAGAAAGATAGGTATATAAGCAGGAAGATATCCCACCCCCAGGTTCTGAATGGACCAGATTCAGAGAAGCCACTCAGCCCAGCACCTGAGTATTAACCCTGAGTAGACAAACCAAACAAGAAGCTGGGTGTTGGCTCTAAAACAACCCACAGTGTGAACATGGTTCAAGGCAAGGCGTAGGCACTAAACAGAAACACACAAAAACTCAGAATACCAAGCAAAACATAGACCCCATGTTCTCCGATGACCAGACCTGACAGTACCCCCCCCTCCACGAGGGGCCTCCGGACCCTTAGACCCTAAAGATGGTTTAGACGGATAGTCCCGATGAAAAGATTTAACCAATCGTGGAGCATGAACATCCCTAGCAGGGACCCAGGATCTATCCTCAGGACCGAAACCCTTCCAATGAATGAGGTATTGAAGAGAGTTCCTGACCAGTCTGGAATCGACAATCCTCTCTACCTCATACTCGAGATCACCCTCCACCACTGATGGCGAGGGAGGGTCAGGGAGGGGTACCACAGGATCCACATAGCGTTTCAACAGACTCTTGTGAAACGTATTGTGAACCCGCCACTCAGAGGGCAACGCCACCTTGAACGATACAGGATTAATAACGTGAGTTACGGTAAACGGACCAATGAACCTAGGAGCCAATTTCAGAGACGGAACTTTCAACTTAAGGTTCTTAGTAGACAATAGGACCTTGTCACCCACAACAAAAGTTTCTGAAACAGTACGCCTACTTCTGGATGAATGGACCATTAAACTTTGTGCTCTTTTCAAGTTCTGCTGAACTTGCGACCACACTGTGCACAGTTGGTTAGTTATGGACTCAGCACGAGGGGTATCCGAAACTGACGATGATGAGAAGGAAAACCTGGGATGGAATCCATAATTACAGAAGAAAGGAGATGTGAGTGTGGATGAACTAGTGTGATTGTTGATGGCAAACTCTGCTAACGGAAGATATGAGACCCACAGATGTTGACAGTCAGAAACAAAAAGACGAAGGTACTGGATGAGCTCTTGATTCATCTTCTCCTTCTGCCCATTAGTTTCGGGATGGAAGGCCGAGGAAAAGGACAATTTTACCTCAAGCTTAGAACAGAAAGCTCGCCAAAACTTAGCCACAAATTGTACCCCCCTGTCAGACACAACCTCATCAGGAATACCGTGGAGACACACAATATGTTGAATGAATAGATCTGCCAATTCCTCTGCTGAAGGCAGCTTCTTTAGCGGAACAAAATGGCCCATCTTAGAGAAACGATCCACCACCACCCATATAACAGAGAACCCTTGAGAGAGTGGCAGATCGGTAACAAAATCCATAGACACGTTAGACCAAGGCCTGTCTGGCACTGGGAGCGGGAGAAGAGGTCCCTCAGGACGTCTCCTGGGGACCTTTCCTCGCGCACAGACCTGACAAGCTAAAACAAATGCATGAACATCAGTATTCATATGTGGCCACCAGTAGTTTCTTTTCAATAGATCTAGTGTTCCCCAGACACCTGGATGACCTGCTAGTACGGAACAGTGTGTCTCCTCTAACACTCTCAATCGAAGGGACAAGGGAACAAACATTTTGCCTTCCGGAAGGTCTCTTGGGGCAGAATTTTGTTTGGAGCGAATTTGATCTGAGAGGTGAGAGGAGATGGCTGCCAAAACAATACCAGCAGGTAAGATGTTACCGGGTTCCAACTCAGGACCCTCAGGGACACCAAAACTCCGAGACAAGGCGTCAGCCCTGACATTCTTGGTACCAGGTCGGAAAGTGACCACAAAATTAAAACGAGAGAAAAACAACGCCCATCTAGCTTGACGGGCATTGAGACGTTTTGCATTCTCCAAGTACACAAGATTTTTGTGATCTGTGATCACTGTCACTGGGTGAAGAGCTCCTTCCAGGAAATGGCGCCACACTTCGAACTCCCATTTGATGGCAAGGAGCTCGCGATTCCCAATATCATAATTCCTTTCACAAGACGAGAATTTCTTGGAAAAGAATGCACATGGTCTGAGGTTAGTGAGAGCAGCTGACCCTTGAGATAAAACCGCCCCTACACCAACCTCGGAAGCATCTACCTCAACAATAAATGGCTGAGAGAGATCAGGTTGAATTAATACAGGCGCAGAGGAGAACGCTTTCTTGAGTTCCTCAAACGCAGAGTACGCAGCAGGAGACCAGTTACTGGGATCAGCCCCCTTGCGGGTAAGATCCGTGAGTGGCTTGGCAATTACGGAAAAGTGCTTGATAAAATTCCTGTAATAATTGGCAAAACCAAGAAAACGTTGAAGGGATTTTAAATCCGTGGGCCGAACCCAATCCGCGATTGCCTGAACCTTACACGGATCCATCTGAACCTCGGAAGGAGTGACCACATAACCCAAGAATGAAACTTTTTGTACACAAAAAATGCATTTTTCTAGTTTAGCAAACAGAGTGATTACGCAGACGGGACAACACCAGACGAAGATGTTTACGATCTGAATCAAGATCAGAAGAAAATATCAGGATATCATCCAGATAAACCACCAAAAAAACCCCAATACAGTCATGAAAGATATGATTCATAAAACCTTGGAATACAGCTGGGGCATTGCTTAAACCAAAAGGCATAACCAGATACTCGAAATGTCCCAGAGGCGTATTAAAAGCTGTCTTCCACTCATCCCCTTCCCGGATCCGAATCAGGTTATAAGCTCCCCGTAGATCTAACTTGGAGAACCAGTTGGCCCCCGGAACCTGATTCAAGAGGTGAGGGGAAGCGGTCCAGAGTTTTTAACAGTGATTTTATTAAGTTCACGGTAGTCAATACATGGTCTCAAACCCCCATCTTTTTTCTCAACAAAAAAGAAACCAGCCCCCGTAGGAGATTCGGAAGGCCGAATGTGTCCTATAGCCAAACTCTCATCGATGTATTGTTTTAGAGACTCTCTTTCTGGCACAGACAGATTATAAATCCGACCCTTAGGTAACTTGGCATCAGGTAATAGATCAATCTTACAATCAAAGTCTCTGTGTGGAGGCAAGACTTGAGACAGAGGTTTCGAAAAAACGTCTGCAAAATCTGAAATAAACTCCGGGATCACAGAATCACATACATCGGTAGAACAAAGGGAAACTTGAGACATATGGGCCTTACACTGAGGGCCCCAGTGAACTAATTCCTGACTCACCCAATCAATAACCGGATTGTGCAGCTGAAGCCAAGGAAGACCCAGAATAATGTCCACAGACAAATCTTTCATTACAAGGAAAGAACAATATTCAATATGTAGTGCACCCACCACCAATCTTATCTCAGGAGTCCGGAATTTGACCAAACCGGCTTGCAGTGGGGTCATATCGATACTAGACACCTGGATAGGAGGGGACAGGGTAATCAAAGAAGGCAATATTTGGGAAACAAATTCAAAATCAATGAAGTTGGCGGCTGAACCAGAATCCAAGAAAGCCTGTCCAACACGTGAGGCTGACTGGAAAGAGACGGTGCAGGGCAAAACTACTCTAGAAACATTAGAGGGTACCTGAGCTCCTAGACAGTCCTCCCGATAACTGTCTAGGAGCGGAAGTTTTCCTGCTGAGGTTTTCTTCGGACAGGACTTCAGTAGATGATCCGGACTCCCGCAGTAGAAGCACAAATGATTCCTCGTACGATGTTCCCTTCTCTGCTTAGGCGTAATACTGCCGAGTTCCATCGGTTCCGGTCCGGATTGGCTGGAGACCGGATTGAGGATCAGCTGAGGAGCAGGAGACACCCGAGGAGGTCGCCTGGATCTTAGACGTCTATCTGCCCGGACGGCCAGGGTCATAGCTTCGTCAAGTGTTTTAGGTTCAGCATGGGCTAACAACAAATCCTTCACACGGTCAGACAGTCCAGTCATGAAAAGGTCTTTCAAAGCCCTATCATTCCACCCGGAATCGGTCACATATTGTCTAAAACTAGCACAGTAATTTTCTGCCATCTGTCCACCCTGACGTAGAGACAATAACTGGGATACAGCTAACGCTGGGCGATCTGGCTCATCATATATCTGACCCAGCGCAACAAAAAACTCGTCAAGGTGTGAGCGCAAAGGAGAGGCAGTGGGTAAAGAAAAGGCCCAGGTTTGGGGGTCTCCGTGCAGGAGAGACATAACCAAACCCACCTTTTGCGCTTCAGTTACAAACGACCGAGGTCGTACAGAAAAATACAAAATACATCCTTCCCGAAAAATTTCTTACGGTCACCGTTAAAAAAAAATCAGGAAGGGGGACCTTAGGTTCAGGTGCAGGTGTGGGAACCTGGGGTGCAGACACAGGAGCCGAGGCCTGCATGTTTTCCTGAACCTGAAGGCGTATAGCAAGATCCTGAATCAAATTGGTCAAGGCCTGGACCTGAGATACCACCACTGACATTTGCTCCATAGGTGGAATAAACGTAGCAGGCCGTATACAGGTTGCAGGTTATTTTCAGGCTGGTTTTTCTGTCAAGGTTGGGATAAACAGACAACAGAGGAGCATGTGCCCTGAGCTTATCCAACCCTCTGTCCCTGCCTATTGCCTCACCCACGCTAAACCGTGGGGCGACAACCACGAGGACTGCGAAATACACTGTATAAGGTGCAGGGAACAGGGACAACAAACAAGAGACGAACAAAACACAGAAGAATCGTCAGCTAGCCGTGTCAGAAACCAGAGATAACGCCAGTACAAAATCGGAAGACGGTAGAGTAGTCAGATACAAGCCAAGGGTCAAATCAGCAGTCAGGATACACAAAACAACGCAAGCAGGAATAGCAAGGAATTGCAAAAACCAGCAAGGAGCAGAGAGAAAGATAGGTATATAAGCAGGAAGATATCCCACCCCCAGGTTCTGAATGGACCAGATTCAGAGAAGCCACTCAGCCAGCACCTGAGTATTAATCCTGAGTAGACAAACCAAACAAGAAGCTGGGTGTTGGCTCTAAAACAACCCACAGTGTGAACATGGTTCAAGGCAAGGCGTAGGCACTAAACAGAAACACACAAAAACTCAGAATACCAAGCAAAACATAGACCCTATGTTCTCCGATGACCAGACCTGACAGGCATGTTTTATATTGTCGCATCCATAACAACTTACACTTTTAAAATAGCACATGATCTAATCTGTCAGGTGAAAATTAAAAAACAAAAAATAAAAACTGTGGCAGAACAACAATTTTTTGTTACCTTGATTCACAAAAAGCGCAATATAGAGCGATCAAAAATCAAATGTACCCCAAAATAATACCCACAAAACTGTCACCTTATCCCATGGTTTCCAAAATGGGGTCACTTTTTGGGAGTTTCTACTGTAGGGTGCATCAGGGGGTCTTCAAATGGTCTAAAAAACAGTCTACCAAAATCTGCCTTCCAAAAATCATATGGTACTCCAAGCCCTGCCGTGTGCCCATACAGTAGTTTATGGCCACATATAGGGTGTTTCTGTAAACTTCAGAATCAGGGTGATAGATATTGAGTTTTGTTTGGCTGTTAACGCTGGCTTTGATTGATTAAAATGGAAAATCTGCCAAAAAAGTTACATTTTGAAATTTCATCTCCATTTTCCTTTAATTCTTGTGGAACACCTAAAGGGTTAACAAAGATTTTAAAATCAGTTTTAAATAACTTGAAGGGTGTGGTTTCAAAAATAGGGCCATTTATCGTGATTTCTATTATGTAAGTCCCACAAAGTGACTTCATAACTGAATTGGTCCTTAAAAAGTGGGTTTTGCAAGTTTTCTTAAAAAGTTTAAAAATAACTAAGCCTATTCTAAGCCTTCTAACGTCCTAAAAAAATTAAAAAAAGACATTTAAAAAATTATGCAAACATAAAGTAAACATATGGGCAATGTTAAGGAATACATATTTTGTGAGGTATCACTATCTGTTTTAAAAGCAGAGAATCTGAAATTTTGAAAATTGCAAGTTTTTCCTTTTTTTTTGTAAATTTAGGATTTTTTTCATAAATCAAGGTGAAATATATTGATTCAAATTTACCACTGTTATAAAGTACAATGTGCCACGAGAAGAATGTGTCACAAGAAAACAATCTCAAAAACATTCCAAAGTTATTATCACATAAAGTGACGTATGTCAGATTTGCAAAAAATGGCCTGGGCAGGAAGGTGAAAAAACATTTCTGTCTTGAAGAGGTTAAACAACACAAACCACTGCCCAGAAACAATTACTGAGGTCTCCACACCAACAATCATTTCACACACAAAAAAAAAAAGCATTTTGCTCTATCTTCGGGTTATCTGCGGCAGATTATTGGGTACGAGCATTTGTTGGAACGTTTGTTCCTAATAATCTGCCTGACAATTTGTCAGTCTAGACGAGACAGACCATAGCTCTATATGAGTTTGTCCGATTTAACAGGTGCATAGATCCATATGGTAGCATTTACATAAAGAAAGTAACCACAAGCAAAAGCAGAAGCTGTGAACTAAATCAAAGCCTGCTTAGAAAAACCTCTTTATCAGTCAGTGAACATGAAAATAAAACAATGAGGATTAACTTATAAGGAATAAACAAATTAGGCAATCGGATTTGGAATGTCTTATTAACAAATGATAAAACTACAGAGGGGGGGAAGGGTTCCCTATCCAGAAACATTCCCTATCAGCAAATATGTTCATATTGAATTTGTCCATTGTAAAAAAACTCAACCAACATCTACAGTATCTAATGGAAAGAGACTTTTCAATTATCTCACAATCTACAACTCTACAGAGGATTTCATGTGTTTCACCCATCACCTGTACATGTAATCATATTCCATACCTGTATCTCATGTGCATTACAGGAGGACAGGGAAGTTGTGACTAAATTCCCTCGAGGCTTGAAGGTGAATGGCATTACCATAGAGTTGTATGTCATATAACAATACCTGTTCTACCACACCTTCCATGGTAATCAGTAGAATCTACAGTGGAACATTGCAAAACGTGTAAAGTTACTTTCTTGGAGCTTGGTTGCTTCTAGTGAAGGACAATAGAACTGTGATCTATCCGGTTTCATCCTCTATGCACAATAGCCCTTACTACTAAAAGTCATAAGCTTTATGTTTTCAGCAATGATGTTGTAAGTTTTTATTTTAATGTAATCATGTTCTCTAATATTTAAATAGAAGCTACTGGAGTTTAATTGCATTGCATAACACTGAATGTAATAAACAATACAAATATTACATATACATTTTATCCTACAAATAGTATTGATCACTAAGAAAGGAAATGATGACTGTGAGTCAACTTGAAGAACATTCACTATAATCATATGACCCTAAATAATAAAAGCTAAAATATGACATATTTTTCTTTAAAAAACAATATTTTATTGGTAATTCAATTGTATAAAGAACAGTTTATATCTGAGTGAATATGAAAAAGCACTGGCTACCCAGGTTTGCTTTGTAGCTGAGGTTTTAAAGTAGTATTGCCTTAAAGGGGTTGTCCACTTAATTTATATTGATGACCTATCCACAGGATAGGTCTAGAGTAGAGATGAGCGAATCTTCAAAGATTTGATTCGCTGAATATTCGCCGAATGTATAAAAAGATTCGTTTTGAATATGAATTTATTAGGTCGAAGTTGCGTGAAAAAATATTCGTTATTCTGTTCGTGTTCTGCGAACATTCCCGCACAAATAACAAACATACAGTCAGCGTTGTTAAAAGTACGCTACTGAACCGAATACGTAAGCATGAGCGTACATATACACTGTGTCTGCGAACATTCCTGCACAAATAACGAACACTAGCTTTGTTAAAGGTATGCTACTTAACTAAATACGTAACAGGAACAAATCCAGCACACATAAACCAAATGTATGGCACGGAAAATCATCTCAACAGTTGTTTCATAGTCACTTTCTCTATCTATGGCAGAGATCAGAAAGGAGTTAATGATATGCCAAAGTTAAAACCAACATGCAAAATATGATAACAAAAATACCAGATTCTTCAACCTACCATATTACTAACATATAGAGATGAGCGAACGTGCTCGTAACGAGCACTGTAGCACTCGGCTCCCCTGCGCTCGCACGGGCGCAGGCATCCGCTTCCGTCCTCCTCACCCGACGGAAGCGGATGCCTGCGCCCATGCGAGCGCATGGGAGCCGAGCGCTACAGTGCTCGTTACGAGCACGTTCGCTCATCTCTACTAACATAACATTTCCTCTCATCAGCAGTAAGAAAATATTGGAATCTCCATCTATATATGAGTTGTATTTCTCTGTGTTGACTGCTACAGAAGGGAAATATTTTGTATTTAATTTTGGATGGTATAGAACTGCCAAAATGAAAAACCATTCATGATATCTGATAGTGGCTTTCTGCTCTCTTTCTATTCACTGCTACCAGTAGTAAACAATAAACTCATTTCAGGCATTTTTTTGAACGTGCTTTAGAATGTATCTTCCAGCAGATCTTCACAAAAGATTCTCGCAATTCCAACTGGGAAAAAGCAGTTATTATATAAAAGAGTCAAATTTTCTACTCCAGAAGAGAGACCCATATTATATATAAGAAGTTGTCCCATTTTGGCAACACAGCTAGAAAAAGAAAAGTAAGTTTGTCTGATTACCCTCTAGCCAGTTGTCTTGTACTTGTAACTATAATATCAGACCTAGAACACAGTGGTTCAGGTGGACTACTCAGAAAAAGCCAAGAGTCAGGGTCAGATTGGCTACATTATATACGGTCACTTATAAAATATATAAACCACACACAAAATTTAGAAAACAATACTTTATTAATTAAAACACATGACAAGTTGTATCTAAGGTAAAAGGCATGGAGTACAGGAGGACTACACGAGGGCGTCACCGGCCAGGGTACACAGTATGGTAAAGATACTAAATAACAAGGTCAAATAGAGGGTTGCAGCAAACCTGCCATCAAAGATGAAAGGTGAACAGAATATATAGGGAAAAGGGTAAAAAATACCCTAAAAGATATATGGCAAAAACACAATCATCTAAGGACAAGAGAGTAAATAGCCCAGACCTCAAGAAAAAAGCGATGCAATGAACTGGTAACCCAGCACGATGACGACCTCGTCCCAACGACGTTTCGCCAACAGGCTTCTTCACGGGGACTAATAGTACACACACATAACACCCCTTATAAATGCATAAATCAGCTGAATCCTATATTGATAATTAGTAACAAAGCGTAATGGGAGCAAACACTAACCGACATGTGTGCGCCATGACCGGATGGTATAAGGAAGGAAGACCGGAACTGATCGGTCACAGAGGGAGACTTGCATCGCAAAGCACATGTGATCAAATATGGCCATGCGGCCATGCGTTCCACCCCGGGACTAGCCCGGAAAGAACTGATAACAGACATGCGCCGTAACCCAGCACATCGCAGAAAAAATGGCCGTGCGTTCCAAGCTGAACAGCATAAGACATTAAAACACACTAATACAAGCAATAAATGTGACATACACTTCTCACATAGAGGAAATAGATAAAAAACATAGTGAATAACTCTAGTACTAGGTCACCATCAATATAATAATAAATATTATTAAAACCAGATAATTGATATGCGCTAAAGTGCAAAGTGCCGGAGTGATGGTGAACATGCAGTGCCACCCGAAGTGCAAAAATGTGAGAATAAAAATAATAAATAATAAACATAAACACTAAAAATCAATAAATAGCTAATATGAGTGAATACATAGTGAGACATTAAAAACCACACAGAATTACATGATGCAAAAATAATGATCACATGATTATAGGTAATTAAAAAGTGATATACAAACTTACGCAATGTAAATAAATTAATAGAAATAATCGCATAAAAAACGAGTGCAAGCATAACGTGTAATGTGTTGACAAAACCCCTATGTGAAAAGCAGTCCCAAAAAAAAAAAAAATAATAATAATAAAAACATGTATATTTAACATGTCAAAATGCATAAATGTATAACCATATAACTGTAATTACAGCTGCAGATCCAAAAAGTGCTATAATAAGTTCCTTTGATTGTAGACCCCTCTTATCATCAAGGCGCTGGAAAGTCCAATGTATGCATACGTAGTATCAGCTCACACATCACTTCTCTAAAAAAACACATAACGGAGTATGAAAGACAAGACAATAACACCAGCTAAAATAAACTAAATTAAAACAAGGGTAAAAGAGTTGATTAAACCAAAGATCTACAAGCAACTGACTATCGTAGGGACCTAACCCAGAAATGGTGAGAAGGAACACTCTTCGTTTAGACCAAAAGGAGAGACACATCCTAGAGTATATATCCATCCCATATATTATATACGGATTAAGCCCTCGTTCTGATAAAATCTGAGACTCTCCGGAGTGGCACTTTCAAGTGTGAATGCACTTCTATGTTATTTTGGGAGTAGCATTTATGTGCACTTTTGTCTGCTCTTCTGAACATAGATGCCCAATGGCATAGGTAGGTTTACAGTAGGTCCTGCCTGACTGAGACTACATTGGTGCTGGTAGGCGGGAGCATATGTGTATTAATCAAAATATATTGGCTGAGAGTCTCAGATTTAATCACATCAGAATGAGGGCTTAGTCTATATATCTAACATGTGCATCTATTGTGTTAGTGCATTATTTTCTGTAATTTTTTTCCCAGAAAGATATTCAAATTAGCTTTCCTAAACCTAGCTGATGCCAGAAGATGTTAGACATGGGAGCATTGTCTATCCTACAATAGTCATCACATATATCAGCTGGTCTTCATAATTGACATAGTACCCACCCAGAGATTCACCCTAAGGCCTTGCAACTTGAAATGTTGTTTTCAACAGTTTTTTTTTCTGATGAGGGGCTTTTGTTCTGAAATAATTGCTTGCAGATGTGAAGTGACTTAGTTTAGGTCTGAAATGTAAGGAGGGACAGATTCTGGATGGCCTTGTTTTTTATTGCCAGTATTTCCGACTGGATTCGCTGGGCAATAGGAAGTCAGTGATCGGATTAGCAGAGATGAGAGGCTGAGGAAAAATGGGGGGGAGTGGTGCATTAACTGGGGTTAAAGGGAATCTGCCATGTCGAACATGGTGTATGAGCTGAAGGTAGCATGTTATAAATCCCGAGGAGCTGAGCAGATTGATATATTGTGAGAATCACAAATTATGTGTGAGGATGTGCAAGGATGTACTAGGAGACTTGGTCAGAAACATAAGGAGTGACAGAAAGCTTTTTCTGTTGAGCAGTGAATGACAGCCTTCCATCCTATTGCTGAGCGGAGCTTCTCTTAGGGATTGTTCACACATAAGTTATTTGATCAGTTATTTCCATCAGTTATTGTGAGCCAAAGCCAGGTGCTGGTCAAACACACCAAACAGGTGCAGATCTTTTCATTATACCTGATCTCGGTTTAGTGTCCACTCCTGGTTTTGGCTGACAATAACTGATGGAAATAACTGATCAAATAACTGATATGTGAACAACTCCTAAGCTAAGTGTCCTGCATACCAGCTTAGCGAAGCAGGCACAGGCAGAAGCCCGCTCCACTCAGCTAATCCTGGCATGCCAGGATTTAGTAAACCTCGGGGGGCACAGGCAGGAACAGCAATGTGCGCTCCTGCCCGTACTCTGTGAGTTGTGGCCCCAATGATAAACTTTAGACTCCTCACTCCGTACACCATTGAGAAGTTAACAGTGTACAGAAAAGTGAATTTAACGCGCACAGGAAAATCTGTGCTTTAGGGAGGGAAAACGCTATTAAAAATCTATTAATAGAGTATATTACAACAAGTATCTTTAGGGCATTGGGCACATTTTACAAAAAACCTAATTAACCCTTTTGCGCCCAGCACCGTAATAGTACAGAAATGGGAGTGTGTTTAAAGATGGTGCCCGCTCATGGCCATGGGTGAACTGCTGATTCATACAGAAGTCACCTGCGGCTGATGTCTGCGACCGGCAGTAATGCCGTTTGCGAACATTTAACCCCTCGGATGCCATGGTAAATCCTTACCACGGAATCCGAGCGTGGCAAAAAACCGGAAATGCGCGCTTCTGGTGTTGCTCCGGCTCCCCCGTGTGGCGATCGGAGGAGCCGGAGCGTGTTTGCAGCAGCCCCTGTCATAGTGAATGACAGGAGGCTGCTTCATAGACTTTTCTACGGAGCCCTTTTGTGTAATAGGGCTCCATAAGAAACTAGTAAAATGATCATAGACAAGTTCATTGGCGTCTATGATATGAGCAATCAGATGATTGTTTGTAATAGTTCCCTATGGGAACTATAAAAAAGTGTAAAAAATTAAATAAATAAATAAATAAATAAAGTTTTAAAAAAAACCCCATAAACATTCAAATCACCCCCCTTTTCCCCAAATAAAAATAAAAGTAGTAAAAAAATAAACAAAATACACATCATGGGTATCGTCATGTGTGAAAACGCCCATACTATAAAAATATAAAAATTTCTTTCCCATACGGAAAACAGCGAAACGTAAAAAAGCGCAAGAAAAACTATACATATAAGATATTGCCGGATTTGTACTGACCTGTAGAATAACTGGTCAGTTTTAATGAACATTGAACGCCCTAAATAAAAAACCTGTAATACTGTGGCGGAATTACGTTTTTTTTGCAATTTCACCCGATTTGGAATTTTTTTCCCGCTTCCCACTACATTACTGTATATGCTATATTAAATGGTGGCGTTGGAAAGTACAACCCGCAAAAAACAAGCCCTCATACAGCTATGTGAACATAAAAATAAAAAAAGTTATGGCTGTGTGAAGGCAGGGAGCGCAAAATGAAAACGGAAAAAAAAAAACCTCAGAGAGTGAAGGAGTTAAAAGTTTAGTCACTCTTTAAGGAAACTGTGAGTCATAGGCACAATGGTCTGGAGCCGACCCTATTGACTTTAATGTGTGGCGTTTCTTGACATGCTCTGTGAGGCTACTTTCACACTACCGTTTAGCTATTCCGGTATTGAGTTCCATCATAGGGGTTCAATACCGGAATAATACGCTTCAATTTAGTCCCTCAATTTTGGGGACAAAATTGAACTGAAGAGAACGGAATGCTCCTAAATGCATTCCGTTCTGTTCTCTTCAGTATACAGACCGGAGAGCAAACCACAACATGCTGTGGTTTGCTCTCCAGTCTGATCATCCGCACCAAGACGGATCCGGAATGACCCCAATGCAAGTCAATGGGGACAGATCCGTTTGGTGTGACACACTAGTAAATGGATACGTCCTCCATTGACTTTTAATGGAGTTCATGACGGATCCGTCACCTGCACACCACACCTGTCACTCAGACACAGTGTCACATACACATACATACTTACATGCTCTCGGCAGCCCCAGCAGCTCCGCACAGCACAGGAGGAGGAGGACGGCGAGCACATAGGAAGATTCCCCACAGCGCTTTTTGCTGGAGCAGCAGAGGGCGCTGTGGGGAATCTTCCTATGTGCGCGCCGTCCTCCTCCTCCTGTGCTGTGCGGAGCTGCTGGGGCTGCCGGGAACATGTACAGTCATGGCCAAAAGTTTTGAGAATGACACAAATATTATATTTTCACATGATCTGCTGCCCTCTGGTTTTTATGTGTGTTTGTCTTTTGTTTTTATCACATACAGAAATATAATCGCAATCATATTATGAGTTATAATATAAAGCTTATATTGACAGTTAGAATGAGTTAATGCAGCAAGTCAATATTTGCAGTGTTGACCCTTCTTCTTCAGGACCTCTGCAATTCTCCATGGCATGCTCTCAATCAACTTCTGGACCAAATCCTAACTGATAGCAGTCCATTCTTGCACAATCAATGCTTGCATTTTGTCAGAATTTGTAGGTTTTTGTTTGTCCACCCGTCTCTGGATGATTGACCACAAGTTCTTAATGGGATTAAGATCTGGGGAGTTTCCAGGCCATGGACCAAAAATCTCTATGTTTTGTTCCCTGAGCCATTTAGTTATCACCTTTGCTTTATGGCAAGGTGCTCCATCATGCTGCAAAAGGCATTGTTGATCGCCAAACTGCTCTTGGACGGTTGGGAGAAGTTGCTCTCGGAGGACATTCTGGTACCATTCTTTATTGATGGCTGTGTTTTTAGGCAAGACTGTGAGAGAGCCGATTCCCTTGGCTGAGAAGCAACCCCACACATGAATGGTTTCAGGATGCTTTACAGTTGGCATGAGACAAGACTGGTGGTAGCGCTCACCTCGTCTTCTCCGAATAAGCTGTTTTCCAGATGTCCCAAACAATCGAAAAGGGGATTCATCAGAGAAAATGACTTTACCCCAGTCCTCAGCAGTCCACTCCCTGTACCTTTTGCAGAATATCAGTCTGTCCCTGATATTTTTTCTGGAGAGAAGTGGCTTCTTTGCTGCCCTCCTTGAGACCAGGCCTTGCTCCAAGAGTCTCCGCCTCACAGTGCGTGCAGATGCACTCACACCTGCCTGCTGCCATTCCTGAGCAAGCTCTGCACTGCTGGTAGCCCGATCCCGCAGCTGAAACACTTTTAAGAGATGGTCCTGGCGCTTGCTGGTCTTTCTTGGGCACCCTGGAGCCTTTTTGGCAACAATGGAACCTCTCTCCTTGTAGTTCTTGATGATGCGATAGATTGTTGACTGAGGTGCAATCTTTCTAGCTGCGATACTCTTCCCTGTTAGGCCATTTTTGTGCAGTGCAATGATGACTGCACGTGTTTCTTTAGAGATAACCATGGTTAACAGAAGAGAAACATTGATGCCAAGCACCAGCCTCCTTTTAAAGTGTCCAGTGGTGTCATTCTTACTTAATCATGACAGATTGATCTCCAGCCCTGTCCTCATCAACACCCACACCTGTGTTAATGGAGCAATCACTGAAACAATGTTAGCTGGTCCTTTTAAGGCAGGGCTGCAATGATGTTGAAATGTGTTTTGGGGGATAAAATTCATTTTCTAGGCAAATATTGACTTTTGCAAGTAATTGCTGTTAAGCTGATCACTCTTTATAACATTCTGGAGTATATGCAAATTGCCATTATAAAAACTGAAGCAGTAGACTTTGTAAAAATTAATATTTGTATCATTCTCAAAACTTTTGGCCATGACTGTAAGTATGTCTGTGTATGTGTCTATGTATGTGTCTGTGTACAGTATGTGACACTGTGTCTGACATGTGTGGGGCCGGAGTGCTGCTCCAGTCCCACACGTGCACCTGCGGCAGCACGAATCCGGCGGGACCCTTCACCCGCTGGATTCGTGCTGCCGCTTGTGTGAAACATCAACAATTCTTTAAAAGTATATTTAACATAAAAAAAATGTGATTTAAACAATAGGTCATTTTCTGATGACAAATTCCCTTTAAGATCATCAAAATCTAATGTGTATGTGCAACTACTCGTATAGGATTGTTTTATGTTAAGTAAACGTCTTAGTTTTAGGACACACTTTCTACCCACATGACAACGGGTTTCTGGGACTTTTATATGGATGACCTATGCTTAGGTTGTCAATATCTGATAGAGAGGGGTCCAACTACCAGCACCTACGTCGATCAGCTGATTGCAGAGAACACAGCACACCAGAACCAGGCACCTCTCCATACAGTGTGTAATGGTCACACCTAATTACTGCATCTCAGTCACATACATTTGAATGGGGAGAGAGATGAATTAACTAGACATGGCCCAAGGAGCGCACATAGAAATCATTGGGCCTCATAGCAAGAATCTGAATTTGGCCCCCATGCCCCATTCTAGGCCCCTCCCATTACCAGGCCCATGGCTGTTCTCAGTACCATGCCATGTATTATTCCCAGCATAGCTATGTATGGTAGTGATAGAGTTAACTATCCTTGGATCACAGGATACAGAGACTAATAGATCTCTTTGTGAATTCCTGCAAGATTTTCAGCAAGAAAACGAGAATGGGAAATGAGAAATTGAAATCTGGATGGCCGGGCGAACAGAGTCATTCAGTATGATAACCGCCATTGAGGTCAATATGGACTTTACTGCCATGGATGAATTACTGCTAAGACACCCTGCACAATTAAGGAAAGAGCCATCTAGACCCAGCCTGCCATAGATTCTACAGTAAGATAGAGAGGAAAAAGTGCCATAACTACCATCCTCGTCTAAATCCATACACTGCTATATGGGAGAGATTTTCAAGTGTACATTTGGAAATGTGTTTTGCTATAGTTAGAGGTACTACAGCTTCTCTGTTTTACTACAGTAAAGAGAGATATGTATTCTGTATTATCTGGCCTGATTTCCTGACTCCTACACCATACGCTGGCCATTGCACTCTAAAATCAATGTCTTACACAGATTCATCACAGGCGAGAGGTGAGAGGACAGCCACTGTGATAGACTATGCCATATTAGGAGCCACTCCCATTGTCCACTCTTGCTCCTCTAGGGCTCGCTGCACCTGCTTCTACATGGTTTATAATTTTCAAGACACCTTCCCACATGAAGTGTACCTGTTTTGTATTAAATAGTGTACTATACCCCTTCCCCCAATGAACAGTGCCTGCTGCGTATTATATTGTGTACTGTACCCCTCCCTCCAATGAACTGTGGCTGCTGTGTATTATATAGTGTACCATACCCTTCTTCCCAATGAACTGTGCCTGCTGCTATTGCTGCTTTTTATATAGTGTCTAAACTATCAACATCCTCCTGGGTACTACTCTTGTTAACTTTTGTTTTGACATTTGAGAGATGACTTACTGTATGCTGCTGTAGCATTCTGTCAGTGTGCAGAAGTCAGGGCCTGACTCAGTGCCCACTGCAGATAAATTCACAGGGCTGGAGTCTAAACTGATGACACAGGTCTGGTCAATCACACTGCGTGCTCCATGCTGTCAGATGAATGAAGTCCCACAGCACATTAACATTTCTTTGCAGGGTGCTAACCAATCAGGTGCAAGCTAGCCAATCAGCAGCAGGTTCTGCTAACACTGCTAATGCTGTGTGATAGCCCAGCAAACAGCAGAGACACAGAACAGTCTTCAGGACTCGGACTAAAGAGCCAGTGATTACCTGGGTAAAAGGAGGGGGGGGGATTATAGGGGTAGTAGGTAGCCAGAAGAAAGGGCCTGAGCCCAGGGCAGTGACTCGGGATGGGAACTTAGGCTACTTTCACACTAGCGGCAGCACGGATCCGGCCGCTGATACTTGTTCCACACATGAACAAGACACAGACAAACATACATACATACACACACATACATACATACATACATACTTACATACTCCAGCCAGGGACGCCGGCAGAACGTCTTCACGCGCCTCCTGCGCGCAGTGATGACGATTCCCCACTGCGCCCTCTGCTGGGCGCAGTGGGAAAACGTCATAGCTGCACACAGGAGGCGCGTGAAGACATGCTGTCGGCGTCCCTGGAGTATGTGAGTATGTATGTATGTATGTATGTCTGTCTGTCTGTATCTATCTCTGTAGCCGGATCCGGAATGACCCCCCATTGCAAGTCAATGGAGGACAGATCCGGATTATTGGTGTGTCCACACCAAACGGATCTGTCCCCATTGACTTGCATTGGGGGTCATTCCGGATCCGTCTTGGTGCAGATGCCTGGACCGGAGAGCAAACCGCAGCATGCTGCGGTTTGTTCTCCGGTCTGCAGACGGAACGGAATGCTTTCAGGAGCATTCCATTGTCTTCAGTTCAGTTTTGTCCCCATTGACAATGAATGGGGACAAAACTGAAGCATTTTTTTCCGGTATTGAGCCCCTATGACGGAACTCAATACCGGAATTTAAAAACGCTAGTGTGAAAGTAGCCTAAGATGTTAAGTGTAATTAGGTTATCCTTGGCTTAAGTAAACATTCGAGATAAGCAAATCTATTTGTTGATTCGTATATTCGTTACGAACCTTCATTATTTCCTATGCCGAAGCGAATCAGAATCTTTTCAGATTCGCTTTGGACGAATCTTCTTAAATGTTCCTAAATCTTTGTAAGCTAACGCTACGGATCTGATAATTTGTACGCTAATGCTACACATCTGATAATTTGTACGCTAATGAACGGGAGACCATGTTCAAACTTCGCAGGTGTGCTCTGAGGACTGTACGCTGTGAAACCCTAAAATAAACAACCCCACCACGGATTACACATCAAAGTGAGACTACACACTAATCACATGGGACCATGTAGTAAAGCATATAGCAACATAACCTAAGGCATACACTCAAAAATAATTTCTAGACCGCTTATAATAAATGTAATATTTTATTATCAATTTACAAATACATGATTAAAATCAGGAAAAAAAAGTGCAAGAGAAAAAGGTGACATCTACTGGAGGAAATACCAGTGGGATCAATTCATTACACCAATTACATAAAAAAGCAGAAGAATAAAGTGCAAGTGCAAAAAAACCAAAGGTACATGTAACAAGGCGAGAATAAATTACCCGTACTGTGTCTCCTCCAGGATGGCGCCAGCCCCGACACACGTTTCGGCAGACCTTCGTCTGGGGTTGGCGTCATCACTAGAGAACACACTTTAAATACTAACAGGCACCAATAGCGCGGCTTCAAAACCAATTAATTAGATATCCATGATTAAGTCAACGAAAAAACGATCCTGTGGGCCGCAGGAAGGTGACGGAGAGCATCACGTGACACCCCTCACATGATCGCTCTCTGTATCACATGATGGCGCAGACTAGATCTGCGATGCGAAGCTTCGCAAGATCAGCGTCAGCGACATAAAAAAAGTACGCATGGATAGGCCTGGCCAAAACACTTATACGTAATGGCCCAATATTATTGACAGCACATTCTGAGTTTATGGGAAATAGTGGGAGAATATAGATCTTATAGGGCACATTATTAGACATAAAAAAGCATACTTGAAAGATTAATTATACAAAAATTACAATATACAATATCCATGATTATAATAAATAATAAATAAGAAAAATGAAATATAAAGTAAAAAGAATATAAAAAGTAACATGATGCAGAAAAATACTGAAAGATGTGTGTGACACATTTGTGCACAAACCAAACACATAATACTCAGAAGAAATAAAAAAGAAAAAAAAAAAAAGAAGAAAAAAGGAAAAAGAAAAGATAAGAAAAAGGGGGAAGATATGGGGAAAGTGGAAGGGGGGAGAGAAGAAGAAAAGAAGAAAGAAAAATAAATAAAAAAAGGAAAAAAAATTATACATATGTAATAATTAAATAAATACAAAGTGAAAATACATCAGATAAAGTGAAACAATTAATAATAAATACCTAAACCTTGATATATACATAATTCGTAGTAATAGTGATACACACCAAAACACAATCAAGTAAGTGCAAAGCATAATAGCAAAAGTGACAACTTAATATATACACCAAAAAGTATATGTAATATATGTGAAAATATTTAAAAAAAATAATAAAATACAAATACATGATAAAAATAATGCATTCTGTCACGGGGGAGACAAGGGAAGGTGCGCCCTGTACTGAAAACCCCCCCGTTCTCTCCCTGCCTGCTTGCCTCAGTCGGCCCTAGGCGGCCGCGGACAACCACGGTGACGGTCCCTGCTCTGTATAAGTGCACAGGGAGGAACAGGGAACAATTGGAGAGACAAACACAGACGAAACAAACACAATATCAGAATAGTCAGCAAGCCGGGTCATGCACAGGAGATAACGTCAATACCGGGGGTGAAGCAAAGAGAGGTCCAAGTCCAAGTCCAAGGTCAGGGTCAAACAGCAATCAAACACTAGGTCGCACAAGCACTGATCAAAGTAGTAACGCTAATCACAGGCGATTAGGGAGGACAACTAGTGGCTTTAAATAGCCCTCCACTGGGTCATGTGACGGGGCCAGCGTCACATGACCTCATTTGCATACCGAGCGCTGGCCCAAACGTGACCAGCGCTCAAATATGCACCAAATTTGGTCATGTGGCGTGGCCAGCGCCACATGACCCAAAACCAGGTATAAATAAATGTTCTGAGCGCTGGTTGCCCAGACCAGCGCTCAGATGTCCCCGCCTGCTCGTTTACTAGGGGGGCGGGGAGGACGCCGGACACGCTGTATCAGTGCGCGAGCCGGCCCTCTCCTGTGAGTGTCGTCATGGAGACGAGGACGCATCCTGCGTCCCCGCTCCGGCGCACTCCTGGGAGACCGGCGGCACGGCAGAGGGGGAAGCGCACCGCCGACTCCCCGTTACAGTACCCCCCCTTCACGAGGGGCCACCGGACCCTTAGCTGGAGGAACCGGCTTTTCAGGATGCTGTCGATGAAAACTCTTTAACAAGTGCGTCTGCATGCATCCTGCTCAGCGGTACCCAAGATCTGTCCTCAGGCCCAAATCCCCTCCAGTGTACAAGGTACTGGAAGGAATTCCAGACCTTCCTAACGTCAATGATTCTATGAATCTCGTGCTCCACTTGTCCCTCCACCTCGACCGGAGGCGGGGCAGTTCCTCTGGACCAGCGGGAGCAACATAACGCTTAAGCAAAGACATATGAAAAA
>ONZH01016523.1:0-19682 GCA_900303285.1 Rhinella marina
TAGTATATACAGCAGTGTACTGATATGTGAGGTATGAGTATATAGATAGATGCAGTGTGTACAGATATATAGTATATACAGCAGTGTACTGTATATGTGAGGTATGAGGTATAATAGATGTAGTGTGTACAGATATATAGTATATACAGCAGTGTACTGATATGTGAGGTGTGATGTACAGTATAAGTTACACCTGTATCTCACATATCAGTACACTGCATTGTATACTATATACTGTACACACTACATCTATTATACCTCACATATCAGTACACTGCTGTATATACTATATACGTTTACCCACTGCATCTATTATACCTTGTACCTGACGTATCAGTAGTCTGTGTGTATATGTCAGGTGTGAGGTATAAAAGATGCAGTGTGTACAGATATGTGGACAGTCATATATTATGGTCACTGTGTTAGAGTTAAGGGCCATTATTGGGGTTAGGGTCAGTATTGGGGTTAGGGGTCAGTATTAGGGATAGGCGTAGTATTAGCATAAAGCTACATTCAGAACGACCAAAAGTGTTTTGCAGTCCCCAAATTGTGGATCCGCAAACACATATACTGGCCTTGTGCGTTCCACATTTTGCGGAACGCACAGTGCCAGCCCTATATAGAAATGCCTATTCTTGCGGACAAGAATAGGGCATATGCACTATATTTTTTTGGGGGGGACGGAACTACGTATGCGGACAGTACATGGTGTGGTGTCCGCATCTTTTGCGGCCCCATTGAAATGAATGGGTCCGCACCCGTTCGGTCAAAATTGTGGAAACGGATTCAGACTTAGAAATACGGTCGTCTGAATACGGTTGTCTGAATGCCCCCTTAGGGCCAGTATTAGAATTAGGGTCAGTATCAGTTAGGGGCCAGTACTGGGGTTAGAGGCAAGCGTTAGGGTACATTCAAACAACCGTATTTCCATTCACTTAAAAGGGGCCGCAAATCCTAAGTTCCGTTCCGCAAGCCCTGCAAAAAAAGATAGAGTATGTCCTATCCTTGACCGCAATCGCAGACAAGAACAGGCATTTCTATTATAGGGCTGGGCATGTGTGTTCCACAAAATGTGGAATGCACACGGCCAGTATCCATGTTTTGTGGATCCGCAATGTGTGGACCTCAAAACACATATGGTCATGTGAATGTAGCCTCAGGGTTAATGGTCAGTAGTAGGGTTTGGGGTCTGTATGGCGTAGTATTAGAGTTAGGGAAAGTATTAGGGGTCAGTATTAGCAGTCAATATTAGGGTTAGGGGTCCAGGGTTAGAGGTCAGTACTAGGGTAGGGGTCAGGGGCCAGTATTAGAGGTCAGGGGCCAGTATTAGGGTTAGGAGTCAGGCAGGGCCAGTATTAGGGGTCAGGGGCCTATATTAGGGTTATAAGTTAATGCAAGCCAGTATAAGGGGTCAGGGGCCTATATTAGGGTTATAAGTTAATGCAGGCCAGTATTAGGGGTCAGGGGCCTATATTAGGGTTATAAGTTAATGCAGGTCAGTATTAGAGGTCAGGGGCCAGTACTAGGGTTAGGGGTCAGGCAGGGTCAGTATTAGGGGTCAGGCAGGGGCCAGTAGTAGGGTTAGTGGTCAGGCAGGGTCAGTATTAGGGGTCAGGCAGGGGCCAGTACTAGGGTTAGGGTCAGGCAGGGTCAGTATTAGGGGTCAGGCAGGGGCCAGTATTAGGGTCAGGGGTAAGGCAGGGTGGTCCAGTACTAGGTGGGCAGGGGCCAGTATTAAGGTTAGGGTAAGGCAGGGCCAGTATGGGGGGTCAGTATAGGGAGGCAGGGGGCAGTATTAGGTTAAGGGGTGCATGTAGGGAGAGGGCAGTTAATACTCACCTGTCCAGGCGTGGTCCCATGATGCAGACCCGGCCTCTTCTGGCGGGTCTGCTCCTGAGGAACGTCGCAGGCGGCGCGATGACGTCATCGCGCCGCCTACGTCACATCAGTGCGCCGGCCACCGGGAGTAGCGGAGCAGGGAACCAGAGGTTCCCTGCTCCGCCTGCGCTGGCTGTTACTGGCACAATTGTATCTGCATCTAGTGGATGCAGATACAATTGAGTTCAGGAGCCGCGGCGGCCCTGACATACACCGGCCCGGGGGGCATCTGCCCTCCTGCCCCCCGGCCCAGCCCTCCCCTGAAGATAAGTTTGCATTTTTCTCCCATGTGGCACTTTTGAGGGGGACGTTTGACATCAAGAGAGTGTTATAATGGAAGAAAACAGTCTTTTAGGTTAAGTTTGAGTGCACTGTGTTTCAAAGCTTGTGAAGCTTCTACTGATACCACTTTGCATAATGTGAGTTAGAATAGCTTTCTTTAGCATTGAGGAGTGTAGAAAGTTAAACTTAGAGAATGCCAGGAGAAGGTTTTAGAAGAAAAGGGGGAACCTTCTGGAACTATTTGTTCTATTAAAAGGTGTGAGCGGGTCAATATGAAAGATAAGATTCAGTTTGGTTTATGGAAGGTCACAAGGTCCAAAATGCACATGAGGGGAGAAGGAGCAGGAGAAAGCATCCCAGAGTATTTTTTTCCAGGTTTTTATTGTTTCTCTGGCAACATCATTGGGAACTTTAAGTTTAGAAGATGATGCTAGTGGAGAGAGGATGAGTACTCAGAGGGGCATATGTGACATATGTTCCAGTAGAAGTCCATGATTTAAACTACAAATTTCTTAACCAGTGAGTAGTTTGCAAGAGCACTGTAGCTTGGTAATAGACATAAATATTAGGTGTGCCCATTCCCCACTCCCCCCATTCCTAGGCAACGCTAAGGTGTTTGACCTAAGTTGTGACCTGTGTTCATTCCAAATATAAGTATAAAAATACATTTAACTTCCAATATGATCTTGGTAGTGTGCCTGTGGAAGATATAAGTTGGTACTTGGGAGCCGTTTTTCAGCAAAATAAAATGCTTTTCCTGGACATGAAAAGAGACATAAAGTACACACAGGTATGTTTGGAACATGTTTGGAATCTTCTATGGGTCAATGCTGTTAGTTACATTGATGAAAATGACATGACACCCTTTAAGCTCTTCTCAAGGTTTTTCCTCCACATCCACATCATAAAAGAGGCTGACTAAGAATTCTCCTGAGATGCAGAATGGGAGTGGTTTGTAGTTTAAGACAAACAGGTCTCTTGGGGATTTGATTATTTTGTTCCCCTTAGTTGTATGATATAATTATTGGGCCAGAGAAAGGGATATAAGGATTTAAATTTATCTACATAATTATTAGGGAAAGTTTATGTTGAGAGTCTCAGATTTTGAAAGATCAATATTAAAGTTAGAGAGGCAACCAAATTCTCCAAAAATACTTAAAAGTGAAGGATGTCCCTTTTTCCAGGACAGACATAATAATTCAGTTGTCTACGAAAGTGGTAATTTTGTGATGTATGCCAATAAGGTCAACACCTAGAATATGATAGCGTTGTTTCAATGATTGGATTAAGGGCTCCATTATCAATTCAAAAAGTAGAGAGGTAAGGGGGCATCCTTGTTGAGTTCAATTTTTTATATAAAACACAGAGATTAAAGAACCATTAATACATAGTTTAGCTGAGATGAGGAGAGATCTTACATTGTAAAGAAGATTGACAGTCATCTTGCGTTTCTTCCATTTTCTAATAATTGCGCCAACAGTTGTCTTCTCACCAAGCTGCTTGCCTATTGTCATGTAGCCCATCCCAGCCTTGTGCAGGTGTACAATTTTGTCCCTGGTGTCCTTAGACAGCTCCTTGGTCTTGTCCATGGTGGAGAGGTTGAACTGTGATTTATTGAGTGTGTGGACAGGTGTCTTTTATACAGGTAACGAGTTAAAACAATTAATACAGGTAATGAGTGCAGAGTAGGACTTCTTAAAGAAAAACTATGAGAGCCAGAATTCCTGCTGGTTGGTAGATGATCAAATACATATTCCATGAAATGAGATGCAAATTGTTTATCATACAATGTGATTTTCTGGATTTTTTTTTAGATTATGTCTAGAGAAGAGCGAATCATCCAAAATTCGCTTCGGCGAATAATCGACAAATTTCTGACAAGATTCGTTCTTAATATGAATTTATTCGGTCGAATTTGCGTCAAAAAATAATTGTTGTTTTGTGAACATTCCTACACAAATTACGAACATACATTCAGTTTTGTTAAAAGTACGTAATACGTAAGCATTAGCGTACAAAGTGTGTACGAATCCTCAGCGTACTATTGACTCGCGATTGCGTCATACACACGAGGCTAGGCCGCGGCATACAGTCTTTAGAGGCAGTCCATATGAGCTAGAAAAGTAAGGTGCTAGCTATCTGGCTAAGTGCATAATTTACTAAAAAACACAATAAGAGCATAATAGGACACATTGCAGTACCTGAAAAAAATACACACAATGGGCTAAAGTTGCTGAACCTGTAAAAACAGTATCGCTAAAATACAGCAAAGACATAATTATGCAAACATTTTAGTGCAATCAATTTCACATTTGCAAGCATGATAGGCTCAGATATACGTTTGAGTCTCTCCTTGTGGCTGCTTGGCATGATAAAACACTGGAACACAGTCCAAAATTCAATTGGAATCCACGTGAGGTAATTTTGTAATCCAAACAGGTAACGTGTAATCCACATGGATAATATAAAATAGCAGCAAATAGAGAACCCTTTTTGCAAAGGGGGCTCCCAAATAACCGGAGAAGGGGGGAAAAAGGAAAATAGGCGCGCTTAGGTGCAACCGGAAATTTTCGGCAGAATAGGTGGGGGAGTCCTGACAAGCCATGTCCATCTGGGTGAGAGTCAAACAGGGGGCGAATAAAACAACATAAACTAAAAACAAGTGCCAACTAGCTCTCACCCGTCAGGTGCAATCCATGGTGAGGTTCCCATAGGTCCTCCAGAGATGTCCTTTAAATCATCCAGTAGAAGGGTTCCTCAGATGAGGGACTTGAAGTCCTCCTAGCTGGAACTGCTACTGAATGACATCAGAGGACGCTCCTGCCTCCTGCAGGCCAAGCTGGCTACTGATGTGGATCTCCACTGCCTCATTCTTCCAGAAGTCGGACTTGACCGGGTCCGGGTGGTGGTCACGCTGGAGAGTGCTGTAGCCACTTGCGCCTTTACTTTTCTAGATTCTCCTGCCAGGACAGCAGGTGTAAGGACTTCTGGCTGCAGCTGTTGAGGCAAGATTGCATCCAGGGAAGAAGCTTCAGCTCCCCTGGCTGCTGCTGGCTTCATTTTCCAGGGTAGTTGGTACTGGTGGATCACCGTGGACTGGAACGTAAATGATGAAATCGTCAGCTGACCCAGCTGAAAGTACTGTGATGGTGGTGGTGGTGGCAGTCTAGGAATCAGAGGCTCTGGCTGTGGCTTCTCCCTGAAACGGAGGGTGCATTCTGGTGACTCCTGTAGGCAGTGCACCCATAATTTGCCTGGTGGTTCCTCCGGCCAAACTTCAGGTGGTGATGCAGGGACCAGGAGGTTAGATAATATGGTAACCCCGGTAGCAAAGGGGCCTTTCAGGGATGCCATGGGGGTGTATTCCACCTGATCCCCCACGTACAGGCTGTGACGGGGTTGGGGCAGGTACGGCTGTTTCACTGACCTTTGGCCCACAAAGTACTTGTCACGATCAATGGATGTGGATCCACTGTGTCACGAGAATGTCTTCCCCTAAGGGTGTTGTCTAAGTGTACCTCCCGTTCTTCACAGTACCCCTGATGGTGGGAATAGGCTTTCCCGAGGAGGTACACCAGGTCGCTACCTCTTGGGGTGAGACAATACTCGTGACAGCTGGCCAGACGGACAGAGTACTAAGGTGCAAAACACCAGAGAGACAGATACGCAGGACAGACACACACCAAGGGAGGAGATGTGGAAGGATGACTGGAGTCAGCAATGCACTGGAAGCAGACCAGAGAGGATCAGCCAGGGGCGGGAATCAGGAATAGGAACCACGAACAGGAGCCAGGCACAGAAGCCAGGTACTAGATAGTAGTGTTCAAACAACAGCAGGACTAGGGCAATGTTCGCACTGCAGCAGGACTGGGGTGGTGTTCACACTTCAGCAGGACTAGAGCGGTGTTCACACTTCAGCAGGGCTAGAGCGGTGTTCACACTTCAGCAGGGCTAGAGCGGTGTTCACACTTCAGCAGAACTAAGGCAATACGGGAACCTTCGTAAGTCAGGATGACTTATAACGCTCAGGCAAGGAGTAAGTGTCCAAGGAGGACTTAAATAGTTACAGACAGGAGGAAAGGGGAGGAACCAATTAAGGAGCTGACCCAATAAAATGCAGCACCTTGAGCCCAGGGCAAAAGAGAACAAGACTTCACACTGACCAAGCAACAAACATCACGGCAGCAAAGAGCGAGAACGCCGGCCGCAGCGGTAAGTACGCGTGCGCCGCCTGGGACCCCCGGGAGGCGTTACAGTACCCCCCCCTCTACTCCCCCTCCTCCTGATGCCGGCAATAAACTTTTTGAGTAGAGTAGGGGCATTGATGTTGTCCTCAGGTTCCCAGGACCTCTCTTCAGGACCAAAGCCTTTCCAATCCACAAGATAGTATGTCTTCCTCCCACGCCTCTTCATGTCCAAAATGTCCCTCACCTCATATTCCGGCTCAGGATCTACAGTGACAGGATCTGGGGTAGAAACACTGCGGGAATAGCGGTTCAGGACCAAAGGCTTGAGCAGGGACACATGGAAAGAATTGGATACATGCAGACTAGGAGGCAGGCGGAGTTTATAGGTGACATCATTGATCCTTTTCAGCACCTCAAATGGTCCCAGGAACCGAGGTGCCAACTTGTAGCTTGGAACCCTTAACCGGATATTTTTTGAAGATAGCCAGACCTTTTCATCTATGGAAAATTGTGGAGGCTTCTTGCGCCTTCGATCCGCATATTTCTTCATACGAGTCACCGCCTTGGAGATGCAGTCCTTGGCTTGGCGCCATATTTTTAAAAAGTCCCTGAAAGAGGAATCTGCAGCTGGTACCCCAGAAGGAGCGGTAACAGGAAGAGGAATTCGTGGATGGCACCCATAGACAATGAAGAATGGTGAAGAGCCTGAGGATTCACTGGTGTGGTTATTGTAAGAAAACTCTGCCCAAGGTAGCAGCTGGGCCCAATTGTCTTGTCGGGCAGAGACAAAATGACGAAGGTAGTTCTCCAGTATCTGGTTAACTCGTTCCACTTGTCCATTTGTCTGGGGATGGTATCCAGACGAGAAATCCAACTCCACTTCTAGAAGATGGCAGAGAGCTCTCCAGAACCTGGAAGTGAACTGAACTCCACGGTCGGAGACAATGTGTAAAGGTAGGCCATGTAGGTGGAAGATGTGCTCCACGAAGAGACTGGCAAGTTTGGTGGCAGAGGGCAGTCCAGACAGAGGAATGAAATGGGCCATCTTAGAAAAGCGATCCACAACTACCCAAATGACGGTGCAACCAGAAGACAGTGGTAAATCGGTAACAAAGTCCATACCAATGTGTTGCCAAGGGGCATCTGGAATGGAAAGGGGTAACAGCAGACCAGATGGTTTGGACCTGGGGGATTTGTTTTGAGCACAGATGGTACAGGCGGAGACGTATTCCTCCACCTCTTGAGAGAGGTTAGGCCACCAGTAATGCCGTGAGAGAAGCTGGATGGTTTTACGAACCCCTGGGTGACCAGCAAGTTTGGAGTCATGACCCCGAGCTAAAATACGCCTCCTTTTGGAGACTGGTACAAATATCTTCCCAGGAGGAATGTCTTTAATCTGGACGGGAGCCATGTAAATCAGACGAGCAGGATCAATAATATACTGGGGTTCCTCTTGCTGATCAGAAGAATCAAATGACCGGGAAAGAGCATCTGCTTTGGTATTCTTCTCAGCAGGGCGAAAGTGTAGCTCAAAGTTGAAACGAGAAAAGAACAGTGCCCATCTAGCTTGACGAGGATTTAGGCGTTGTGCAGTTTGGAGGTAGATCAGGTTCTTGTGGTCCATGTAAATCACCACAGGATGTTGTGTACCTTCCAGCAAATGTCGCCATTCTTCCAAGGCCAACTTAATGGCCAAGAGTTCCCTGTTCCCGATAGAATAGTTCCTCTCAGCAGAAGAAAAGAGTTTAGAGAAGAAAATGCAGGTAATCATCTTGCCTCTGGAGTTCTTCTGCAATAGGACTGCTCCAGCTCCAATGGAAGAGGCATCCACCTCTAGGAGAAATTGCTTGGCGACATCCGGATGATGAAGAACAGGAGCAGAGGTAAAAGCCTGTTTTAACTCGGTGAAAGCCGCCTCTGCCTCCGGGGTCCATACTTTTGCGTTCACTCCCTTTTTGGTCAGGGCAGAGATCGGGGCGGTGAGAGAAGAGAAACTACGAATGAACTGGCGATAGAAGTTGGTGAATCCCAAGAATCTCTGAATTGCTCGGAGACCCTGGGGGCGTGTCTGGATCCATTTTCAGACCGGTATCAGAGACAACGAATCCAAGGAACGGCAGAGAGTTTTTCTCAAAAATGCACTTCTCCAGTTTCGCATATAGCCGGTTCTCTCTGAGCCGTCGCAGGACAAGACGGACATGTTTCCGATGTGAGGTCAGATCAGGAGAAAAGATGAGAATATCGTCCAAGTAGACCACAACACAGACATTAAGCAGGTCCCGGAAAACATCATTGACAAACTCCTGAAAGACCGCTGGGGCATTACAAAGTCCAAAAGGCATGACGAGATATTCGTAATGACCGTCACGTGTGTTAAAAGCGGTCTTCCATTCGTCTCCTTTTCGGATGCGGACAAGATTATATGCCCCTCGCAGGTCTAGTTTGGAGAAGATCTTCGCTCCACGAATTCTGTCAAAGAGTTCTGGGATCAATGGCAACGGATACTTATTCTTGACGGTGATCTGATTAAGGCCCCGATAGTCTATGAAAGGTCTTAAAGATCCATCCTTCTTCTGGACGAAGAAGAATCCTGCACCAGCTGGCGAAGTGGACTTGCGGATAAATCCCCTCTCAGGATTCTCCTTGATGTAGACTGACATCGCCTGGGTCTCAGGAAGCGAGAGTGGATAAACTCGACCGCGAGGGGGAGTAGTTCCTGGTAGAAGGTCAATTGGACAATCATAGGATCGGTGGGATGGCAGTGTTTCAGCCTCCTTTTTACTAAATACATCAGCAAAACTGGCATACTGTGATGGCAATCCTGATAGATCCCCCGTCGGTGGAGGCGGAGGAGTGGGCCGGACTTCAGACAGGCAGGTGGAGAGGCAAGAGGGTCCCCACCGGAGGATTTCACCAGAGTGCCAGTCCAGGGTTGGAGAAATGCTGGCAAAGCCAGGGAAGACCAAGAATGACTGGATTCATGGAAGCTGGCAGGACGTAGAAGACGATCTCCTCAGAGTGCAAAACCCCAACTTGCAGTCTAAGGGGCATGGTAACAAACTGCACTGGCTCAGGTAGTGGCATTCCGTTTACCGACGCAACAGATAGAGGTCTCGACAGCCGGGAGGTTGGAAGCCGGTACTGACTGACAAGATCTTGCAGGATAAAGTTACCAGAGGAGCCCGAATCAAGGAAGGCAGACACAGTGACGCTGGTTCTCTCATGAGAGAGGATCACAGGAATTGAAAGCTTAGGAGAGGACTTCTCCGCGTCTTGAACCACCTCTCCAACATGTCCTAGACTTTGGAGTTTCCCGGTTTCAGCAGACAATTCCGGGCAAAATGGGCCTTGCCAGCACAATAGAGGCACAAGTTCTCAGCTCTGCGGTGTTGTCGCTCCTGATCCGACAATCGGAGACGTTCCACTTGCATAGGCTCCTCCGAGGAAGCAGAAACTGGAGGCTGGATCGGCCTCTGGAAGGAAGGCGCAAGGCGAGGTGCTCTTTTGCTACGCAAGTCCTCCCTGGAATGCTCCCTGAAACGCAGATCAATTCTGGTAGCTAAAGTGACCAGATCATTCAAGGTAGATGGACGGTTAAGACCAGCTAGCTCATCTTTAATCCGCCCTGAAAGACCTTCCCAGAAAACTGCTAGCTGAGCCTCATCATTCCATGCTAGTTCAGCGGCCAGTGTCTGGATCTGAATTGCATACTGGCCCACAGTCATGGAACCCTGGCGTAGACGCAGCAAAGCAGAGGCAGCATGAAGTGCGGCCTGGCTCCTCAAAAACCATCAGGAAGGTAGCCAGGAACGCCTGCAGACTTATAGTCTCTGGGCCGCCACTCTCCCAGATAGGATTTGCCCATGCCAGGGCCTCACCAGATAGCAGGGACACAATGAAAGCTATCTTTGCCCATTCAGATGGAAACTTGTGTCCATGCAGCTCAAAGTGTATGAGGCACTGGTTAAGGAAGCCTCTGCAGGACTTGGAATCCCCGCCATAACGAGGCGGCAGATGAATTCCGGAAGCACTCTGATCCGGGGTCACAGGAAGCTGGAGGAGATTCTGAGACTTGTGGTGCAGCTATTACTGGAGGAGAAATGGCGTCTAGGCGGGCAGAAATATTTTGCATGAATTGCATTAAAACATCCTGGCGCTGACTTTGACGTCTCATCTCACTTAATAGATCCGATACAGCAGGCTTTGGGTGACCAGCGGGATCCATGGCCTGAGCGTACTGTCACGATCAGTGGATGTGGATCCACTGTGTCAGGAGAATGTCTTCCCCTAAGGGTGTTGTCTAAGTGTACCTCCCGTTCTTCACAGTACCCCTGATGGTGGGGATAGGCTTTCCCGAGGAGGTACACCAGGTCGCTACCTCTTGGGGTGAGACAATACTCGTGACAGCTGACCAGACGGACAGAGTACTAAGGTGCAAAACACCAGAGAGACAGATACGCAGGACAGACACACACCAAGGGAGGAGATGTGGAAGGATGACTGGAGTCAGCAATGCACTGGAAGCAGACCGGAGAGGATCAGCCAGGGGCGGGAATCAGGAACAGGAACCACGAACAGGAGCCAGGAACGGAAGCCAGGTACTGGATAGTAGTGTTCAAACAACAGCAGGACTAGGGCAATGTTCGCACTGCAGCAGGACTGGGGTGGTGTTCACACTTCAGCAGGACTAGAGCGGTGTTCACACTTCAGCAGGGCTAGAGCGGTGTTCACACTTCAGCAGGGCTAGAGCAGTGTTCACACTTCAGCAGAACTAAGGCAATACGGGAACCTTCGCAAGTCAGGATGACTTATAACGCTCAGGCAAGGAGTAAGTGTCCAAGGAGGACTTAAATAGTTACAGACAGGAGGAAAGGGGAGGAACCAATTAAGGAGCTGACCTAATAAAATGCAGCACCTGGAGCCCAGGGCAAAAGAGAACAAGACTTCACACTGACCAAGCAACAAACATCAAGGCAGCAAAGAGCGAGAACGCCGGCCGCAGCGGTAAGTACGCGTGCGCCGCCTGGGACCCCTGGGAGGCGTTACAGTACTCCTTACTGCCCTCGTCATCTGCCAGGAAGCCAGAGCCTCGCTCCATAGAAAACCACACGACGGTTCCATTTCTCCGCTCCAGTGTAGTATCTCCCGGCCTCGGATGGTCCAATACTTGGATGACCCAGTCCTCCACTGCATTCTTGTAGTCCCATAGGGTCTGGGCGTGGGCCGTCACTGATGCTGGCACAATCGGATTATGCCGAATGGAAGTTGTTATTGTTGTTCTCCTTCTGTGACGCTCCAGCCACAGCAGCCGCACCAGCCGCAGCAGCCTCACCAGCTGGCAAGGTGACTCAGGAGCCGGTGAGACTCTTTTGCACAGTTGTGACACTCTGATCTTTGGAGCGGGCAGTGGTTCGGGGTACTCGTTCCCAAAGACCATCTCTCCCCACTTTGGTCACAGTTCTTTCGCCATGCTGTTTGTTGTGGATCTTGTTCACCGCTGGCTTGAACTGGAGAGGAGGGCGGAGTAATAAGGGAGGAGTCTTCACTCCCTATACATGCAAATAGTTTGTTCCCGGTGGGCTGGGCTGGTTTTTCCAGCTTCTGAGGGGGTGTATCGTCATTTCGCCGCTTCGGGGGCCGGGGGAGGGTGCAAGAAGAATGCGTACATTGCGTAAGTAGCGTTCGTAGTGTACGTAGCATTAGCATTCAAAATTTTAAGAACATTTACGAATAATACGAAGCGAATCTGACAAAATCCGGATTTGCTTCGGAGTAGAAAAAATGGAGGAATTGCTACGAATCTATGAAGCGGCGAATAGATTCGCTCATCTTTAATCATGTCTCTCACAGTTGAAGTGTACTGTTAAAGAAATTTAGTTAGTTGGTGAACACAATTGTGCTAGGGTTGTATTTCATTGTCAGGTGGTCTCCATCTCCTTATATCCATATCTCTTATATCTTATAATCTCTAATCTCCTAATCTAATGCTGAGTGTCCAGTGGAGTCTACCATAGATGATGAATGGTTTATCAGCCCTGATCTGGGGAATCCAGTCAGAATGTAGTCATTGGGGGAGTCCTCTGGATACCTAAGCAGGCTGTGTACAATAGGAGGAAGACTCTGCATTGATGATATAGGGTCTGTCCTGATCAATACACCTCAGTTAATGGATGGCCCATAGGCCTGGTTTGAACTGAGTATAGTCAATTGGGAAACTCTATTTAGATTATTAGCAAACTGTGTTCAAGAGGAGGAAAAATGTTAAAGAAATTTAGTTAGTTGGTGAACACAATTGTGCTAGGGTTGTATTTCATTATCAGGTGGTCTCCATCTCCTTATATCCATATCTCTTATATCTTATAATCCCTAATCTCCATTAGATGTCACATATGCTTAAAAATAAAAATGACTCATAATCACTTGACATGTCTATAGGAAAACAGGAACTTAGCAGAAGTTGAAATATGCATATGGAATTTCCCAGATAGATGAAGTAATGTGTACGTGTCCTCATTAGCATTGGGCGGCTACCATCATCATTCTTTTGATTTGATGTTACATGTATACTTGTATGATTGTGATTGGATATATTAAAATTGATGACAAAGGGGGGTGTGATTACACCAACATGTATTTCTAATAAAATTAGCTCTCTGGGTGTAACCAGGAGAGATATGCATGATCAGCAATGAGACAACTGGATGTGCATTTCTTGTGCTGTGGCCGCACCCTCTTACCATGAAGGGGGAAATTTAACATAATTTGAACACCACAGACAACTGAGTATTAAGTCCAATTTGGGACTTATCCTAAATTGCATTGACAGTACCAATGATAAAAGCTATAGACCTCTTCATTCTTTGTAGGTGGGAAACTTGCAAAATCACCAGTGTATCAAATACTCATTTTCTCCACTGTATGTAAGAAGCATACTTTCTCACATTTACATATACTATTTATTGTATATATAATAAAAATAAACAATGTTTGACATTTACATGTTAAAAAAAAAAAAAATCTGACCTGGTGTTCAAAGTGTATAGTAGTGTCCTTGTAGACTCTCACTCTCTTCACAGCCAGGTTTCTGCATAATGATTCTCAGTTCACTAGTACATAAGTAGCTTTTCTTTTTGACAAGCAAGAATACAAATTAATTTTAATATATTATGAAAGCTTTGACTTTAGCATGACAGATTTTCTTTATGTGAGTTCCAACTCTTGGCTTTGTTACATCATATATACACATTTTCTTGTTACCTCTTTGTATGAAATGTACAAATTAGGTGAAAATAAAAAGAAAAAAAAATAATTATTTATAATACTATGCACCTTTTTCAGTTTCAGTCTTCACAGAATCCTAATCACTTATAAATCTCAGATACAATGTCCCTCCACTCTCTTTATCCTATTGCTGCAAGCAATGGGAGACTTCAATATAATATTTTCTCAACTTACATTAAAAACAAGTTCAACAAAGAAACTCTTTCATAAAATGCATTTGGAAATCATCAGGCCTTTTAACTTTATTCATGGTTTCATGTTGCAGCCTTGTGCTAAAAAAAAACAAAAACAAAACAAAAAAAAAACAACCTTATAGTTTTCTCTTATCAATCGGCACTCATATGAGAAAGTGAAAAGAGAATTTTTGAAATGTTTGCAAATTTATTAAAAAGGAAAACTAAATTTTGCATGCACATAAATATTCAGCTTCTTTCTATGACATCTTTGAGATGTTTCCACACATTGATTGGAGCCCACCTGTGGTAAATTCAGTTGATTGAACATGATTTGGGAAGACACAACCCGGTTTATATAAGGTTTCTTTTCTGACAATGCATATCAGAGTACAAACCAAACAATAAGGAATAAAGAACTGCTTGTAGAGTTCAGAGATAGGATTGTGTGGAGACAAAGATCTGGAGACGGGTACAACAATTTTCTGAAGCACTGAAAGTACCCAAGAACACAGGGGCTTAATGGAAGAAGTTTGGAACAATCAGGACTCTTGAGAGCTGGCCATCCCAACAAACTGCAGTAAGTAATTGGTTGAGAAAGGTAATGGTAAGAGAGGTGACCAAAAACCTAATGGTCACTCTGGCTGAGCTTCAAAGATCCTGTGTGCAGATAAGAGAAACTGCCAGAAGATCTTCCATCACTGAGGCACTCCAACAATCTAGACTTTATGGCACAGTGAAAGTATCTCTTCAGTAAAAGAAACATGACATGCCACCACAAGTTTATAGAAAAGAACCTAAAGGACTCATTTATTGTGGGAAAAGATTTCCTGGTCTGATGAAACCAAGATTAAACTTTTTAGAATTGCTTCTAAATCTCATGTCTGAATTAAACCAGGCACTGCTTATATCCAGCCAAATGCTATCCCTACAATGAAGCATGGTGGTAACAGTATAATTCCAGCCAGAGCCTTGAGTTGAACCTGATCAAAAATCTCTGAAGAGACCTGAAAATAGCTGTCTGATGGTCCCATTCAACCTAGCAGTGGTTGAGAAGGTATACCAGATATACCTTCAGACCTTGTGGCATCATACCCAAGAAGACTGGAGGCTGTAATCACTGCCAAAGGTCCTTCAACTAAATACTGAGTAAAGGGTCTGAGTACTTCCGTCAATGCATAATTTTAGTTTTTCCTTTTCAATAAATTAGAAAAGATTTCTGACATTTTATTTTCACTTTCACATTATGGGGTATTGAGTGCAGAATAATAATTTTTGGGTAATAATAATTATGGGAAATTTAGAAGAATGTGACTGCAATATCTTTTTCTAGAGATCTACCAACGTGACCGGACTCACAGTTGGAATTATACTTACCTATCATGCATGTAAAATGCCACTGGGTCACATGATGCCTGGTTGGCATGCCACTGCAGAGGACGATCATTAGCTGCAGCAGCCATTTTACCCATATCCAACTAAATGTTGCATATCCAACTTAACCCCTTCAACCCCGGGCCTGTTTTCACCTTCCTGACCGGGCCATTTTTTGCAAATCTGACATGTGTCACTTTATGTGGTAATAACTTTGGAACGCTTTTACTTATCTAGGCCATTCTGAGATTGTTTTCTTGTGACACATCGTACTTCATGACAGTCATAAATTTGAGTCAATATATTTCACCCTTATTTATGAAAAAATCCCAAATTTACCAAAAATTTGGAAAAATTTCCAAATTTCCAAATTTCAATTTCTCTACTTTCAAAATACACAGTAATACCTCCAAAAATAGTTATTATTTTACATTCCCCTTATGTCTACTTTATGTTGGCATCATTTTGTAAATGTAATTTTACTTTTTTAGGACGTTAGAGGGCTTAGAAGTTTAGAAGCCATTTTTCAAATTTTCACCAAATTTTCCAAAACCATTTTTTTAAACACCAATTCAGATATAAAGTGATTTTGAGGGGCTTACATAATGAAACCCCCCATAAATGACCCCATTTTAGAAACTACACCCCTCAAGTTATAAAAAACTGCTGTTACAAACTTTGTTAACCCTTCAGGTGTTCCACAAGAATTAAAGGAAAATGGAGGTGAAATTTCAAAAATTTCACTTTTTGGTAGATTATTCATGTTAATATTTTTTTCTTGCAATACAGCAAGGGTTAACAGCAAACTAAACCTCAATATACATTACTCTGATTATGCAGTTTACAGAAATAACCCATATGTAGTGGTAAACGTCTCTATGGGTTTGTGGCAGTGGTCAGAAGGAAAGCAGCGCCATACGGATTTTGGAGGCAGATTTTGCTAGAATAGTTTTTAGGCACCATTTTGTAATTGAGAGACCCTGACGTACCCCTTCAGTGGAAACCCTGAAAAAGTGACCCCATTTTGGAAACTACACCCTTCAAAGAATATATTAAGGGGGGTTCTGGCCACTTTGACCCCCTAAGCGTTTTACGGAATTTGGAAACACCAGGCTGTGAAAATGAAAAGTTTCATTTCTTCCAATAAAATGTTGCTTTAGCCCCAAATTTTTCATTTTCACAAGGGGTAACAGGAGGAAAAGCACCCATAATTTGTTACCCATTTTCTCCTGAATACGGCAACACCCCATATGTGGTGGCAAACTGCTGTGGGGGCACATGGCAGGACTCAAAACAGAAGGAGCGCCATATGGATTTTGCAGAACAGATTTTGATGGATTGGTTTGCGGGTGCCGTTGATTTTTGACTTTTTGAGTTATTGTCTTATGTGGGGGCTCATTTTTTGCGGGACGGGATGACGGTTTGATTGGTACCATTTTGGGGTACATAAGACTTTTGGATCGCTTTGTATTACAGTTTTTGTGAGTCAAGGTGAAAAAATAGCAGTTTTGGCATGGTTTTTTTTTAAAAAATTTTTTACAACATTCACCTGGGGGGCTATCTCATGAAATATTTTTATAGAGCAGGTTGTTTACGGACGCGACGATACCCAATATGTCTAACTTTTTTATTTTTGGAAAGTTTTACACATTAGATGCATTTTAGAACAGAATAAAAATCTTTTTTTGTGTTGCCATTTTCAAAGAGCCATATTTTTTTCAGTTTTCAGGCGATTGTCTCAGGTAGGGTACCGTTTTTGCAGGACAAGATGACGGTTTGATTGGTACCATTTTGGGGTAAATACACCTTTTTGATCGCCTGCTATTACACTTTTTGTGAGGCAAGAGGGAAAAAAAATGGTTGTTTTGGCATAGTTTTTTTTTTTTTTTTTTTTTTGCAGCATTCACCCGGGGGGCCATCTCATGTAATATTTTTATAGAGCAGGTTGTTACGGACACGATGATACCCAATATGTCTAACTTTTTTATTTTTTGGATAGTTTTACACATTAGATTTATTTTTTGAACAGAATAAAATCTTTATTTTGTGTTGCCCTTTTCAAAGAGCCATATTTTTTTCAGTTTTCAGGCGATTGTCTCAGGTAGGGTATCGTTTTTGCAGGACAAGATAACAGTTGATTGGTACCATTTTGGGGTAAATACGCCTTTTTGATCGCCTGCTATTATACTTTTTGTGAGACAAAAAGGAAAAAAATGTCTGTTTTGGCTTAGTTTTTTTTAAAATTTTTTTACAGCATTCGCCTGGAGGGCCATCTCATGCAATATTTTTATAGAGCAGGTTGTTACGGACGCGGCAATACCCAATATGTCTAACTTTTTTATTTTTGGATAGTTTTACACATTAGATTTATTTTTTGAACAGAATAAAATCTTTATTTTGTGTTGCCCTTTTCAAAGAGCCATATTTTTTTCAGTTTTCAGGCGATTGCCTCAGGTAGGGTATCGTTTTTGCAGGACAAGATGACGGTTTGATTGGTACCATTTTGGGGTAAATACGCCTTTTTGATCGCCTGCTATTACACTTTTTGTGAGACAAAAAGGAAAAAATGTCTGTTTGGCTTAGTTTTTTTAAACATTTTTTTACAGCATTCGCCTGGGGGGCCATCTCATGCAATATTTTTATAGAGCAGGTTGTTACGGACGTGGCGATACCCAATATGTCTAACTTTTTTATTTTTGGATAGTTTTATACATTAGATTTATTTTTTTAACTAAATAAAATACTTTTTGTGTTGCCATTTTCTGAGAGCCATATTTTTTTATTTTTCAGGCGATTGTCTTAGGTAGGGTCTCATTTTTTGCGGGACAAGATGACGGTTTGATGGTACCATTTTGGGGTACATACGCTTTTTTGATCACCTGCTATTACACTTTTTGTAAGGCAAGGTGACCCAAAAATGTCTGTTTTGGCACAGTTTTTTTTTTTTTTTTTACTGCGTGCACCTGACGGGGTGGATCATGTGCTATTTTATAGAGCCGATCGATACGGACGCGGCGATACCTAATATGTCTATTTTTTTTTTTCACTATTTTTACAATTTTTTTTATATTATTTTGTAAAAATGACGTTTTTTTTGGGGGGGGGGAACTTGAAACTTTTTTTTTTGGTAAAACTTTATTTTTTTCACTTTTTTTAACTTTCTTATTTTACACTTTTTTTTCACTTTTGGGGGTCTGATCCCCTTACAATGCATTACAATACTTCTGTATTGTAATGCATTGGCTGGAAGTGTATTACTCAATGTAATACACTTCCAGCACACTGCCTGTGAGATCCAGGGGGCTGGATCTCACAGGCTTCCGTAGATAGCAGCCGGATGCCTAAGGAAGGCATCCGGCTGCTATCTCAGCCATCGGGTCCCCGTCACAGCAGCGCGGGGAACCCGATGGCAACCCCTTCCCACCGCATGTGCCGCGGTCAGCGCTGACCGCGGCACATGAAGGGTTAATGCACCGGCATCGGTGTTTTCACCGATGCTGGTGCATACATCAGGGGTCCGGCTACTGGGCACAGCCGGACCCCCGCCGCTAATCGGGCGGGCGCAGCTCCTGCACCCGCCCGATCAGCGCGCCGTAGCACTACGGCGCTGGTCGGGAAGTCACTTCCCGCAGCGCCGTACATGTACGGCGCTGGTCGGGAAGGGGTTAAATGATGCGAGGAGACCCAAGCCCTGCAGCATCCACTAGGGAGCAATGGAACCAGAACCCAGCAACAGGGATCAGGTAAGCATGATTACCACTGCAGGTCCAGTCACACTAGGTGTCTGCAGAAAAGGTCTCTGAGGGTTAACAACCCCTTTAAAGGAGAACTGTTGTCAAAAATTAGAAATATATCTAAAATATTAAAACATGCAATGTAAGTTTTAGAATTTTTTGTGCTTATAATTTTTTTTTTTTACCATTAAAGGAAATATTTAAAAAATTCATAATAATTGTGTAGAACTTCCTATGTTGACCAGCAGGGGGAGCACAACTGAAAAGTTGAGTGTAGGGAAGCCGTCTGTAGCCCAGTGCTGTAAACTGTTATCTGGCTATTCACACCTCCTGTGACATCACGCTGCTCTTACTTGCTTTTCTGATAACAAGAGATTGTCTTCCACAATACAGTGTCCAGCGGCCATCTTGTTGTGGTCTGCACTGTGATAGCATAGGAGGCACAGTCAGCAATGTTATTTCCAATTGTGATGCTGATTATTCCTCCACCACAGGGATTTTCTCCACTGACAGGTAGCAGAGTTAGGGTGGTAGTGCATGACTGAGTTTGATCTGACATCACTGTATTTATTATCCCTGTACGGTGACATCACTGTTTATTATCCCTGTACTGTGACATCACTGTTTATTATCCCTGTACTGTGAAATCACTGTATTTATTATCCCTGCACGGTGACATAACTTTATTATTAGTGTTGAGCGAGCTGCTGGACGGGAGGAATCACTACAAAGAAGGACCCTGAGGAGGTAAGTGGTTTGTGTTTGTTTGTTTT
>ONZH01016524.1:0-10838 GCA_900303285.1 Rhinella marina
CCTGCCTTTATGGGACAGTTAAAGGGAACCTGTCACCTCCTTTTTACAAAATGAGCTGTTAACAGTACCTTAAAGTAGATCCCAGTGTGATCCTATTGCTGTAGTTGAACCAGAGAACTGCAGGATGAGAAGGCTGAAAACAGAACTTTTAATGTTGCTGCGCTGTCTTTCCGGTGTGGGCTTGAAGTCAAGGGGGCAGCGGCCTCCTTGCTTCAAGTCAAGAAAGCCACTCCCCACTTGCTCTTGACGGACAGTTAGCCGGGGTGCCGGGGATCGCAGAAATCTCGCGCATGCGCGTTGCGCGACAGAGTACTGCGCGATCCCGGCACCCGGCTCTTCATGTTGCGGCGCTTCTGTAGACATTGCGCATGCGCCGCCTTACACTGCGAGCGCGCTTGGGAGAGCGCGCCCGCCGTCCACGGGGTCACTGATGCGGCGTACCGCCCGGCGTACTCTGGGTGAACGTGACCTCTGTCTGCCTACGTGCATTCCTGAGCAGGCGAGCCCGCGGTCACGTTCACCCTGGTCTCCATCCTTGTCATTACAGGTATATAAGTATACAAATTACAGAGATACACTTTTTTTCAGGGTCACATTTATTGCAGGATGTATGTGAATATACTCTACCCATTAGTGGTTTTTTTTTTATTTTATTATGGTACAAGAAAGAAAAAAAAAAAAAACACCTCTGCAACAATGAATATGTCAATAAAGTTTTTTACTGGAATAATAAAGTTCTCCAAACAAAAATTCCACTTTACATCAAAAGTTTACCCCACAGACATTGGGGGTGGGATAACCAAAAAAAATTTACAAAATCTGAAAAAAAAAAAAATAATTTGTCCTAAACTTACCAGATAAATAAATATCTATCCTCTGTATCATATCACCTCTAAGGCCTCTCTCACACGAACGTACTTTTTTGATGTCCGCAAATTGTGTACCCGCTTAAAAAAAAAACTTTGTCTTCCGTATGTCATCCTTTTATTTGCGGCACCATTGTAATAATGCCTATCCTTGTCCGCAACACTGACTAGAATAGGACTGTTTTTTTTATTTTTGTATTTTAATTTTTTCTGGCTGGGCAACGCAACGGTCATACGGATGCGCACATGCACAGTATGCTCCCAGCATTTTTTGCGATAACTTAGAAATGAATGGGTCCGCTTTTTTAATGCGAAAAATGCCTCTTTCACACGACAGTATTTTTTGCTGGCTCCGATCCGCATTTTTCACATGAAAAATGAGGACCCATTCATTTCTATGGGCCCGCAAAAAAAACTGTGAACATACTGTGCCATGTCCGCATCCGTATGGCCGTTCCGTTGGCCCGCAAAAAAAACAGAACATGTCCTATTCTTTTCCGTTTTAAGGACAAGGATAGGCATTATTACAATGTATCTGCAAAAACAACGGGTGTCATACGGAAGCCAAACACTCGGCGGGTGGCATACGCAATAATATGGCAGTCTGAGTTGCCCCTTTGACCATGTGAATGGTGCCGCATATATTTCACAATATTTCCGAAAAAAAACCTGCTCAATTTACCTATACGGCTGCACCCAGCCGCACCGCGTACTCTGCTTTGTGCCGCACAAACCAAAAATAAAAGGTGCATATACTATACTAGTCAACATAAAGGGAACAATTATAGGATTCCAGAATGGTGCGCACGGCAATGTGTTCCATGGGGGGAGTTTGATTCACGCACTGTGTGGACCCACCGCAACCCCACAACCATTCCCCGTTATACTTTATGTTCCTCATCATACAGTACGTTCCGGTGAATGCTGTCTAATGCCTTATTCACACATCAGTGTTCGATCAGTGATTTGCATACGTGATTTTGAGCCAAAACCAGGTGCGGCTCTAAACACAGAACAGGTGCAGATCTTTCCCTTATACCTCATGCCAGGTGTTGGAACTCAATCACTGATGGAAATCACTGACAGAACACTGACTGTGTGAATGAGGCATAAGGCTACTTTCACACTCGTGTTTCCAAATTCAGGTAAAGATTTATGTCACATGGGGCTCAATAACGCATTATAATGCCTCATTCACACATCAGTGTTCGGTCAGTGATTTCCATCAGTGATTTTGAAACAAAACCAGGTGCGGCTCTGAACACAGAACAGGTGCAGATCTTTCCCTTATACCTTATGTCTGTAGAGGCTCCAAACCTGGTTTTGGCTCACAATCACTGATGGAAATCACTGACCGAACACTGACTGTGTGAATGAGGCATAACGCTTCCGTTCGGTCCCCATTCATTTAACATATTGCAAAATGGCTAAAATTTTTTAGTTAACAAGTCGCATCACTGTGTGTATTATGTCTGTACTGTGACATCACTGTGTTTATTATCCCTGTACTGTGACATCACTGTGTTTATTATCCCTGTACAGTGACATCGCTGTGTGTATTATCCCAGTGCAGGAAGAGGTAAGTGGTCTGTGTTTGTTTTCTATTTTTCAGGGTCGTGAATGCAGAGGACTACGTCGGATTCGGTGGACTACGTCGGACCAGCTTTTTTTTTTTTTTAATACAATGGTCAAACAGGGGTCTGGGGGAGTGTTTATTTCAATAAAATGTTTTATACTGGTGTGTGTGTTTTTTTTTTACAATACTACAGTTTTAGTAATTATGGCTATCTACAGACGGCCCTGATTACTAATACTGGGCTTAGTGCTTGCCGGTATGGCAGGCCAGCACTAACCCCAACATCTATTACCTCGGCACCCACCGCCACCAGGGGTGCCGGGAAGAGCCGGGTACCCGCAGGACCGGACCTTCTAAATTGAGGGTCTGGCTCTGGGGCGGCTGCAGGCTGGTACCATTAGGCTGGGAAGGGCCAATAACCGTGTCCCTTCCCACCCTGGTAGTGCCAGGCTGCAGCTGCTGGTTGTATCTGGCTGGTGAAGGAAAAAAGGGGGGGACCCCACGCCATTTTTTTTTCAAAAATTTCATTATTTTTAAAAAAAAAGGTGTGTGGTCCCCCCCTTTTTTCCTTCGCCAGCCAGATACAACCAGCAGCAGCAGCCTGGAACCTTCAGGGTGGGAAGGGACACGGTTATTGTCCCTTCCCAGCATAATGGTACAATCCTGCAGCCGCCCCAGAACCAGACCCTCAATTTAGAAGGTCCTGTCCTGCGGGTACCCGGCACCCCTGTGGCGGTGGATGCCGATGTAATAGATGTTGGTGTTAGAGCTGGCACTAAGCCGAGTATTATTAATCAGGGCTGTCTGTAGATAGCCGTAATTACTAAAACTTTATTATTGTAAAAAAAAAATACACACACACAAGTATAAAACATTTTTATTGAAATAAACAATCCCCCAGACGAACGTGTGCCAGCCGTGCCCGTGCTGCTGGCCGCATACGGCGGGTCCGCAATAAACGGGCACCGGCCGTGTGCAGCACGGATCGCGGCCCCATTCACTTCAATGGGTCCGCGAGTTGCGGAGCGGAGGCACGGATCTGAACACCACGGAAGCACTACGATGTGCTTCCGTGGTGTTTCTGACCGTGCCTCCGCACCGCAAAAAAGTAGCGCAAGCACTACTTTTTTGCAGTGCGGACCCTCGGATGCGGATCGCGGACCCCATTCAAGTGAATGGGGCCGCGATCCGCATGCGGTGGCCTCACGGTCAGTGCCCGTGCATTGCGGACCGCAGTCTGCGGCCCGCAGGCACGGGCAAAGCAGGCACACGTTCGTGTGCATGAGGCCTAAGGCCTCATGCACACGAACGTGATTTTGGTCCGCGTCCGAGCCGCATTTTTTGCATCTTGGGTGCAGACCCATTCACTTCAATGGGGCCGCACAAGATGCGGTCAGCACTCCGTGTGCTCCCCGCATCCGTTGCACCGCACCGTGGCCCCGCCAAAAAAAATAGAACCTGTCCTATTCATGTCAGCAAAACGGTCAATATAGGCATTTCTATAATGGGCTGCCAGTTCCGTTCCGTAAATTGCGGAACACACACGGGCAGCTTCCGTTTTTTTGTGACTGCAAAAAAACGGAACGTTCCTGTGCATGAGGCCTAACAAACATAAATTTAAAGTTATATGTTCCTCGCTCATATTTACCATTACCTCAGTGCCAACTCTGACTAACATACTATTTTTCAACATATGTATTAAAAAATAACATAAAGATAAAAAAATATATATCTACTCACCTAGTCCCTTTATTGAAACGCTATTGTTTTTTTTTAATGCAGAAGTGGATTACTGAGCAGATATTATTGGGTCGACATTAGGCAGATTAAGGCCTCATGCACACGAACGTGTGCCGGCCGTGCCCGTGCTGCGGGCCGCATACAGCGGAGTCCGCAATAAACGGGCACCCGGCCGTGTGCAGCCCGCATCACGGATCGCTGACCCATTCCACTTCAATGGGTCCGCGATCCGGGAGTTGCGGAGCGGAGGCACGGATCGGAACCACCACGGAAGCACTACGGTGTGCTTCCGTGGTTGTTTCTGACCGTGCCTCCGCACCGCAAAAAAGTAGCGGCAAGCACTACTTTTTGCGGTGCGGACCCTCGGATGCGGATCGCGGACCCCATTCAAGTGAATGGGGCCGCGATCCGCATGCGGTGGCCTCACGGTCAGTGCCCGTGCATTGCGGACCGCAGTCTGCGGCCCGCAGCACGGGCACGGCCGGCACACGTTCGTGTGGCATGAGCCCTAAATATGATCATGATCCGTATATGGATCATTCATTCAATGGGGTTCATAAAAATTCATGATCAAATTAGTAAAGAAAAACAGGACCTGTGAACAGAGCCTTAAAGGGTATTCCCATCTCACAGATCTACTTTGTATGGTTAGATATAGCCATACCAATATTATTACTAATAGAATGTATTCATATAAAATGTAACGTTTACAGTATTATCATAGTTGTACATATATCGTCAAACATATATAAGTCATACCGTTGCCCCTGGTTACGACCAACGTTGACATGTAGTATTTTTAGTGGTTGTCAGCTTGTTCCTTTCTAAACCCGCCCTGCGTTATTCTGATTGCAAATTAAATGAGTGTGTATAGACACATCTTGCACAATGTCACATCTGCATTTTGGCCGCTACCAGTCCAAAACACAATGGTCAGGATCCGTCCAAAACACAGACTTTATAATGGATCCTGCAGCATAGAAATCAATTGATCTTGGAACAGGATTCGTTTCTCTGCATTTTGTAAGCGCAAACAAAAAGCAGAAAACCCTAATATGTGTCTGCCCGCATGCTCATGTAATGTGCTTTCACAATACTGCAGTAACCTCATAGCGGGTCTGAAAAATAATAAGACGACCACCACTACTACATGGCCACAGTTGTCGTAACCAGGGGCAATGGCCTGAATGATGTGTGTGGGACAATAGATATTTAAATTGAAAATTATTCAAAACTGTTCATTTTATACAAATATATTTAATTAGCAATTACACTGGTATGGCTATATCTAACTATACAGACTACTTTTTTGAGATGGGAATACCCCTTTACTGTCTAATTGCTACTCTTACAGCACTAATGAGGCTGCAGAAAGATGTAACAATGGTGAACCAGTGGTAGTCTTCATGCTCCACCATTCAATGAACTGCACACATGACGGAGGGGAGGAGTGATGTCATTTGATCGTTGATTTATTTCACCTTCCTGGTCTACAACAATGAGGGCTTCCTTTTCTATTGATGGAGGAGTTCATTACTTCAAGTGTAAGCAGTGGTACCTTTTACGTACTCCCGACATACAGTATAAAAACACAGTTTGGAATTTTCATTGTACGGTTTACGAAGTGTCGCAATATACTTATATCTCTAAGTTTTAATTTACACAAATTTAGTTCTCAAAATTAATATTTTTTTTTTCATAGTTTTTGTCTATACAGGTTTCAGTCTGCTTTTTCAAAAGAATCAATTTCGAGTGTTCGATCAGCTTTTGAAAAGGTAATTACAAGATCAATCTTAACTTACAATACTGTTATGACATTTCAGCCCAGTGAAATATGATATGACGTATTTGGTCCATAATTTTTAATTTTTGTTTCATACGTCTTGGCTACTTTAGAACAGGTTCAACGGACTAACAGTGTAAGTTACAAAATCATTCAAATTAAAAGGTAAGGTAGTAGAAGGTAAGTTTTCTCCTGGAGAAAGCCAAAACAGCAACTATTTTGCAAAGGAAATTTTGGTAAAATTTTATAAATCAATATGATTGAACATATATATATATATATATATATATATATATACTAACAAAGAATATATATATATATATATATTTAAATTAACGTTTCTTTTATTTACCCTCTACATATAGTTAGCTATGTTACCTACTTTTAAATGTATTTTTTAGTATTTTAATAAAGTAACATAGCCTATAAATTATAATTGATAGGGAACCTATCACCATGAAAATGTAATAGAATCTGAAGGTAGAGTTTTATAGTGCAGGAGAAGCTGCGCTGATTTATATAAATTTTTGTAATAAAACATTCTGTAAAATTTGTAGTTGACATAAATTTTTAATCCTAATCATTCTGAGCTTTGAAGTCAAACAGGTAGTCCTTGCAGTGACTGACAGTCTTTCCTCTATGAATGTTTATACAGAGATAGCTGAAAATCACTAATAGGACCACCTGCTGCACTTCAAAGTTCAGAATGATCAGAAATTTAAATGGATAAATTACAGATATTATAAATTATTTACATATTAAACTATTAATCTGCACAGCGTCCCCCGCTGTATAAAATTTATTCTACGTTTACAACATGATATTCAATGAGACATATTAAAAGAGTTTTACGGGTTCAGAGAAGAACCCGGACAAACCTGCAATTTCACACAGGCAGCCCACCTGAAAAGGTCATCCGAGCATCTCATGCTCCGATGCACCCCCTTGCCCTGCGCTAGAGGGCAAGGTTTTTTTGTTTGTAAATACACACTGCCGGGCGGACACTTCCGCCCGGCAGTGAGTTCGGTGACGTCACCGGCTTAATGGGCCGGCTTCATCGCTGCCCTATCCGTTTTACTGTCTAGGGCAGCGCTAAAGCCCGTCCATCAGCGCCGATGACGTCAACGGGCTCACTGCCGGGCGGAAGCCTCTGCCCGGCAGGGCCCGGTACGTCACGGGAACCAGGCTAAATTCCTTTGTCCTGCGCTAATTAGCGCAGGGCAAATGAGGGCATCGGAGCATAGGATGCTCAAATGCTCAGTACAGGCGGGCTGCCTGGGTGAAATTGCAGGTATGTCCGGGTTCTTCTATTAACCAGGACAACCCCTTTAACTTTTAAAAATTAATTTTTTTTTTAAATAAAAAATCATTTACGGACGTTCTAAATTTGTGGTGAGGTTAATTAGTTATGTTAGGGAAATATATTGATTACTTCCATATTACTAACATTTGTAAGTATTACTATATCTTTTAAATATCTTTGATTAGATATAAATAATAAAAATTCACATTTCGTATTCGTGACAAAAATATTACTTATAATTACTAAGATATATTTATAACCATTTTATTAAAAGTTTTTCATTCATCAACTAATTTTTTTTACTTTTCTTATTTTAAGGCAATTTATAATCGTCACAATGCCAAGCTGCATCATCCAACAGTGTACCAGCAGAACAGTCAAAAAAAATTCTGGTGATGTTGTCATACTACATTGCCTACCAAAAGATCACAACCTATTAAAAAATTGGCTACAAGCAATTCCACAACAATTTACCGATATCGAGCAGTTGACAAAGAAAATTCTTGAAGAAAACAAAAATAACAAATTTAGACTATGCTCTCTTCATTTCACTGAAGATTGCTACATCAATACACACCATGGCCGTGTACTACGTCCCGATGTAATCCCCAGTGTCTTTCCATCTACTGACGGAGAATTATTAATCTCGGAAAGTCTACAAAAGTCGAGACCAACAAAACGGAAAAGATGTCAAGATAAACAGAATGTCACCGAGGAAGATCAAACCACCCAAATAAGCAATGAGACATCAACGGAAATGTCTAGAGTCAGATCTGTAAGTGTCTGTACTCAGACAGATTATACACTGGAAAATAGTGTTATGGTAATGAAGTCAGATCTTCAAAGTCACGACGCACGTAAGTATAGACCTTTATCCAGTGACGACTTCACGACTTCCACATCGACTCCTAATATTTCAAGGCAGAGAGAAGATTCTGATTCCCCCCTAAAGAAGAGACAAAATCGTTTATTTGCAAGTGAAGAGTTTTTGACCGTACCAGAAGAAGATTTCTCCAGTTCTTTTGCCCCACTATCTCCAATTTGTGAAGATTTAGATGATGGAGAAACATATTGCAATGAAGAACCCGAACAGAATGATGAAGATAGTGAGTATGTTCCCAACATGTCAAGTTTCTTTGAGTCAGAAGTTGAGGATATAGCACCATTACTATACCAAGACAAAGGTTCAGAAGCACCACTACTGACTGTACTCACAGAAAAAGAACACGTCAGTCAACGAAAGCTAATTGTGTTTGAATCCAACCTGGAGAATCTAATTTACAAAGTCAGATGTCACGGTCAAGTTGGATGCAATTACCTCGTCAAAAGTTATAGAAAAACCTTTGATGGTTCGTCATGCAAGTTTACTGGAAAATGTTATGCGGGTCACTATTTTGAAATATTTGAGACACAGCCCAAAATTGGTAAGTATTCTTCTGGAAATCTCCAACTGGCTGCATCTCTTTTATTTAGTGGATCCAATTTCCAGAAAATTCAAGAATTCTTAAACTTATTTGGCCTGGTAAGTATATCAGAAAAAACTTTCTACCGTTATCAATCCCGGTTTCTTTTTCCATCAATTGACCGTGCCTGGAGGAAAAATCAAGACTCGAACTTCGAAGTAAGAAAAAAGAAGAGATTGAGCATTTCTGGAGATGGCCAATGTGACAGCCCTGGACACAGTGCAAAATACTGTGTGTATACGATCATGGACTGTGTCACAGACACCATTCTTGACTTCGAGGTAGTGCAACGTAGCCAATGTTCCTCTTCCGTGGCAATGGAGAAATATGGATTTGGAATTGTCATGGATCGTCTACTGGAAAAAGGCCTTGATATCAAGATTTTTGCCTCCGATCGTCATGTTGGGATTAGAAAGAAGATGCAAACAACATATCCACTAATCAACCATCAGTTCGATATATGGCACTTTGCAAAGTCCTTAAAGAAAAAACTCACAAAGGCTTCAAAGTTAAAATTCTGCAAGCAAATTACTCCATGGATAGAGAAGATTGGCCTTCACTTCTGGTGGTGTGTGAAAACCAGTGAACACAATGAAGAATTACTTCAAGAAAAGTGGTTTTCGCTACTACATCATATCTGCAATCAGCATACTTGGGAAGGTAAGATGTACAACAACTGCAGCCACAAACCAATAGAAGATGAAACCGAAGACAAAAAATACTTATGGATCATCAAGGATACTCCACCGTATACAAATATCGAGAAAATCGTGAAGAACCAACAAGTTATTAAGGATCTTCCGCATTTGGTTAACGGATGTCACACTGGTGCACTTGAGAATTTCCACAGCTTGGCATTGAAATATCGCACCAAACGTATTCATTTCGGAATTGACAGCATGGAAGCAAGGACAAAGTTAGCTGTTTTGACACACAACAATAACACAGGAAGACAGCAAGCAAGAGTGAAGACATCGCGATCAAATACAGAAGAAGTGGGAAGTAGAAGAACAAAGCTGGTCCAACCAAAAGGAACATCACGCTGGATAGTCCGGAATGTCTATGAAAAATTGTCTGTGGATTTCATGGCAGAAATAGTTGAAGATGTTCTCAAAATGGCCGCTGGTAAAGTTACACATGATTGGGAAAGCCGTGTACCCTCACTACCACCAAATATTGCCAATCTGGAACGTCCAAGTAAAGAAGAAATAAAACAAAGTCAAATTAACCGTTTCCGTTACGGTGGCAATGTCAGCAACTAGAGTCAGTTAACAATATTGCAATTTAAATTATTTAATTTGTTACAGGTTTCTATTTCATGGGTTTGTATATTCATTATAATACATTTATATTGTGTTTTTACTTTTTTGCTTTTTTTAAATTTTGTTCTAAGTGTTTTTTAGGAAATAAAGTAATTCACATATTGATAGACATCGCAGAAGGAATTGGTTTTGCTTTGGAGGGCCGAATATCATTGTCAAGTCATTTGGATTAATACTCAATAGTTAGTATTAACTTTTTATTTCAAGTACAAAAGGATGACGATTTATAATGGTAATAAATACATGTTATTTAAAATACTATAATACCTTTAAACATTTTTTTTTTTTTTTTTCTTAGTGAATGATAGTCTGTGAAACGTGGATTTTCTATCAAATAAGTTGTGCGAATATAGAACACTTTGCAGGTGAGTGATGTAGTTACCAACATGTAAAAATTTTTCTTTCATTTGAATAAGTTAGATATAACATATATATATATATATTTTTTTTTTTAGGATTGGCTATCGAATACTTATCGTTGAAGTACAAGTTCGAAATAATTCACTTTAATATTTGTATTAAATAATTAAAATTAATAAATAGTTTTATTTAAAAAAAAAAACTTGTCACCATGAAAGTGTATTGAACTGTAAAGGAAGCATGTTATTGAGCCAGAGAAAATGAGTAGCTTTATTGACAGTTTAATAGGACAATATTTAGTTAAATCTTAAATTTATACATTAGAATTCATACTAATGGGTTGTTAAAATATTAGTTATTGGATTAGTTATTTCCATCAGTTATTCTGATCCAAAACCAGGAGTGTAAATTTAAAAAAAATCTGG
>ONZH01016525.1:0-52295 GCA_900303285.1 Rhinella marina
ATTATAGTAGTTATATTCTTGTAATATAGGAGCAGTATTATAGTAGTTATATTCTTGTACATAGGAGCAGTATTTAGTAGTATATTCTTGTAGTTATATTCTTGTACATAGGAGCAGTATTATAGTAGTATTATATTTTGTACATAGGAGCGTAGTATATAGTAGTTATATTCTTATACATAGGAGCAGTATTATAGTAGTTATATTCTTGTACACAGGGGCAATATTATAGTAGTTATAATCTTGTACATAGGAGCAGTATTATAGTAGTTATATTCTTGTACATAGGAGCAGTATTATAGTAGTTATATTCTTGTACATAGGAGGCAGTATTATAGAAAAACACATCAAAAACGGATTGCATACATACGGAAAAAAATGAAAAACAGTCGCAGGCAGAAATAATTAATGGCTCACGCACTTAAACGTATTTTTTGTCCGTGTCCATTCCGTTTTTTGGGGGGTCCGAATGCTGAACCATTCATTTCAATGGGGCTGTAAAAAATGGAAATAACTCCGTGTGCATTCCATGTCCGTATGTCCACAAGTCCTTCCCATAGAAAAATAAGACGTCTTATTCTTGTCCATTTTGCATACAAGGACATACATTGTTACAATGGATACGCAATGGATACGCACTGATATAACACGGATGTCATATGGATGCCATGCCCTTAACAGACCCTGACTCATTCCGTACAGCTTGTGTGAAATAAGCCTGAGGCCTCATACACACGGCCGTATCCATTTTACAGTGTAGAAAACAAGGATCCTGGCTGTGACCATGCCGCATTTTTTTCCCCTCCCATGTCCGCGATCTGCATCCAACAGTCCTCATGCAGTAGTGCATGCACTAATTTTTTGTGGTGTGGAGGCACGGACAGAAACCCCATCAGTTCCGATCCATGTCTCCATTCTGCACCGCACCGTATCTCCCGGATTAAATCATCTGTGATGCGATGCCAGAACAGCCAGGGAGCGTATTTTGCGGACCGGCTGTTTACAGGCCGCAATATGAGCCCTAAATGTCATTCACACGCCAGGGGACTGACCTTATGGTTCAGGATTACATCCTCAGCGTGTTCGTTTATGCCGTAGATTTCACCCTGTTCAATGCCCAGCAAAATCCACAAGAATTCCTCATGTATCCTATACATATTTTGTCACGGAAACATAGCGCTAAGTCTATGACGGAAATTGTGCTGCTGAACATCCGACGCATTAGGCAGGTACCCTGAAGTGGTCCTTGGCGTTGGGCAATCTCTTTTTGTTCGAAGGGTCACCTGACCATAAGCAGATCACAGGGTGTCCCTCTGCTGTCATCTGTGGCAGGTTTTTAATTTCCAAAGAAAAAAAGGGGGATTTCAGTCAGCACATCCCAGTGCACAGGTGCACGTTGCTATGGCTGATTACACAAGGAAAGGAAAATACATACAATGCAACGGCACACTGCTAACCAGATAAAGCACAAAATGCCATACAGATATGAAGTATTCTGGAGCTGATGCTATGCTTGTTGTTATATTAGAGATTCTTTGCAAATATATTTTGTACAAAATTATCTGGGCCCGTTCACCAAATCGTCCAGGTGATCTCTGTAGGACGGGAACCTAACACTATTTCCTACCTGTTATGTGCCAACCTTGGCTTCCATATAATCAGGGGGTGTTTGGTTCCACATGCATGCTGGATGCCCTCTGCTGGGTCCCTTCTTTTATTTACTGTAACAATAAAGCCGAGTGGACTCGGCCTGCATGCTTGGTACCTGCATCCCTGTATTAGTGGAGGCCTTTGAAGCACCAGAAATGGCAAAAGGCAGAAGGGACCCAGCATGCATGTGGAATCAAACACCCCCTGATTATATGGAAGCCAAGGTTGGCATATAACAGGTAGGAAATAGTGTTAGGTTCCCGTTCTACAGAGATCACCTGTAGACGATTTGGTGGACGGGCCCAGATAATTTTGTAAAAAATATATTTGCCAAGAATCTCTAATTTACCAACAAGCATAGCATTAGCTACAGAATACTTCATATCTCTATGGCATTTTGTGCTTTATCTGGTTAGCAGTGTGCCGTTGCATTGTATGTATTTTCCTTTCCAGGTTTTTAATTTCCCTGCAGCTCCCCCACAGGACAAATGATGCAGTGCATGAAAACAACAGACTGTCGGTGCGATGCATGAACATTCTGGTCCAGTACAATATTAATGTATTATTATCAATTTTATGGGGCAGCACGGTGGCTCAGTGGTTAGCCCTGGGTTCAAATGCCAAGGACAACATCTGCATGGAGTTTGGGCGGGTTTCCTCCGGGTTTCCAAAGACATCCTGATAGGGAACTTAGATTGTGAGACCCCACTAGGGTCAGCAGGATGATAATGTCTGTACAGCGCTGCGGAATATAGTAGCGCTATATAAGTACATGAACTAAATAAATTATATATATACAGTATATAATACACCCTTACTTTATAGCGATCCGGCAGTATACAATGATCCGCCCGCCGTGCTCATGGAGTACATTATTGACGAAGTTCTTCCAGGTTTCCTCCTGGGACTCGCAGGTTTCTTTGATTCATTCGCACCTCGCTATTGTTTTTCTAAGGTTCTGTGATTTAAAAAAAAATTGCACATTCTAGGAATTTAATTAAACTCGATGGGAGATCTGAGATCAGAGAAATTGCGATGATTTCCTAATTTCGGCGACGCAAACACAATGACAGCTCCACCGCAGGGTGTTACTGACTTCCCAAAAACGAGGGGTTTGATCAGCGCTGATCGACCCTATATTGGATATGAGTCTAGAGATAATGCACAATACACAGCAGTTACATATAGACTGCCGCCCATACTGTGCATTAAGACCCCTACTCTACACCAAGAATCCCCACAGGAGTGGGGGAGGGGAGAGGGGTATATTATACAAAGAGGTAATGAGAAGAGGAGGGGTCGGGAGCCAGATTTAATATGGATAAGGGGATAGGAGGAACAGTAAGGGGGGCTAGAACAACAAAGAGTAATGTAAGGGGGTTAGATCAGGATCAGGCACATGTTATAGCAGCCAGCCCTGCAGAGCATTACATTGTCTGGAGGAGATCACTTTAATTAACCCATCGCCTTCCTGAGAATTCATTCACACTCCGTATTTCACTAGGACTTCATTGTCCCATTCCAGCAAGCTGTTCACATGGAAACCTGAAGTTCTGCATCATTAACCCCTTCACTTACAAGTTCATTTAGATGATTAACATTTAAGGTGGTCCGAACGATCATTTTACTCAAAAAAAGCCTCCTTAGGGCTCAATCAGATCAGCGAGATACAGTTCTGTAAATCCTTTGAGTTGTACAAAGCTATAACATGACATTTACACTTGGCCCTTACACTAGGCTGAACGGTGGTTATCTCCGCCGATCCCACGCTACACATGCACACTTTTAATAAGGTTGAGTGTTGTGTGTGGATCTTGACTTTATCACGGGACCCAACTTGAGGTGGACTACTGGCCGTGAACTTGAATAGACTTTACTTCAAGAGGGGCACCATGCTTGATGCTTACAATCACACTATGTACAAGGCTTGACGGTTACAATCACTATATGTACAAGGCTTGACGGTTACAATCACTATATGTACAAGGCTTGATGGTCACAATCACTATATGTACAAGGCTTGATGGTCACAATCACTATATGTACAAGGCTTGATGGTCACAATCACTATATGTACAAGGCTTGATGGTCACAATCACTATATGTACAAGGCTTGATGGTCACAATCACTATATGTACAAGGCTTGATGGTCACAATCACTATATGTACAAGGCTTGATGGTTACAATCAGAATAGGTACAAGGCTTGATGGTCACAATCACTATATGTACAAGGCTTGATGGTTACAATCAGAATAGGTACAAGGCTTGATGGTCACAATCAGAATAGGTACAAGGCTTGATGGTCACAATCACTATATGTACAAGACTTGATGGTCACAATCACTATATGTACAAGTCTTGACAGTTACAATCACACTATGTACAAGGCTTGATGGTCAGTATCACAATAGGTACCAGGCTTAACATTTATCAGAATAGGCACAAGGCTTGATGGTTACAATCACTATATGGACAAGACTTGATGGTCACAATCACTATATGGACAAGGCTTGATGGTTACAATCAGAATAGGTACAAGGCTTGACGGTTAGAATCACAGTATGTACAAGGCTTGACGATTACAATCACAAGACATATGAGGCTTGATGGGTATAAGCACAGTAAGCTTGGTGGTTGCATAGCCTATAAAAGGCACAGTGCTTGAAAGTTACTAATGATAACAGAGGGTACACAGTGCATTGGTGGAGCACCTTGGTTTGGCACTTCCAGTCTGGTCACAAGAGCCCTGTTCTCCCAAGCCTCAGCCTCCAGGAAGAGATCCAGGACAACAGTGTTTCTCCAGTCAATGGCTCTTCTCAGACACAGCAGTCCCCAGTAGGACCACAGATGGAGTTGGTCAAGGCAACTGGGTGGCAATGTACCACCCAGTGGGATCTCTGGATCAACAGCTCTAGCATGGCTCTCTGGTCGGACTCTTCTCCACTCTCTCACAGACCACACTAGCTTGCTGGTGCATCGTGATGTCAGTACCGTGAAGCCTGCGACAGCCACACCTGACACCCTTCCCTACTACTCTACATACACGACTCATAACAAGGCGCACATGGCCACCACCTATATAGGCACGCAGTCGGCTGAGTGTGAATATGCTCTGGATTGGGAGAGGAGGAGAAACCCATCTGTGGTGCCGTATCATCCCTAAAAAGAAAAAGGATCAATGTGTGTTATATTGAGTATTGCCAGCTTTGGATACCCTACTATACCTGACACCATGTTCCATGCACAAGGCCTTTAAGTGGTTGTCAGGCCTAGGAGTTGACCAGCCCAATCTTTGGGATCTGTGCCAAATTAAAAAAACATGTGACTGCAGCAACCAATCACTGGCCTCAACTGTCACATGTACTAGAATGGTAGATCATTAGCATGTTAGTAGCAGTGACCTGCCATTCTAGAACATGAGGCCAGTGATTGGCTGCAGCAGTCACAGGACCAAAACACTAAGGCTACTTTCACACTAGCGTTTTAATATTCCGATATTGAGTTCCGTCATAGGGGCTCAATACCGGAATAAAACGCTTCAAGTTTTGTCCCCATTCATTGTCAATTGGGGACAAAACTGAACTGAAGACAACGGAGGCTCCTGAAAGCATTCTGTTCTGTCTCCAGACCGGAGAGCAAACCGCAACATGCTGCGGTTTGCTCTCCGATCTGGGCATCCGCACCAAGACGGATCCGTCATGACGGATCACGTTTGGTGTGACACAATAGTAAATGGATCCGTCCTCCATTGACGTCACCTGCACTTTTCCCCACAGCTCCCTCCAGCAGAGGACGCTGTGGGGAATCTTCCCTTCCTTCCTTTGTGCGCCGTCCTCCTCTGCTGTCCGGAGCTGCTGGAGCCTATGTAAGTATATATGTATGTTTGTATGTGTATGTATATATGTATGTATGTGAGACTGTGTCTGACACGTGTGGGGCCGGAGCGTGTTTCTGGCCCCACACATGCACCTGTGGCAGCACGGATCCAGCGGGACCCTTCACCTGCCGGATCCGTGCTGCCGCAAGTGTGAAAGAGGCCTTATAGTCCTGATCACTGGGGGTCCCCGTATAACCAAGTGCTCTCCTGCTCCATTCAAACCCCTTTAATGCCAATCATTATGTGAGAACAATTACATCCAACCAATCAAAATCTTTTCAGTCCTCCATAAGATTTATTGGACAGGTTTATCTTTTTATTTTCTCGCCCTCCGATTGCAGGAAGAAATCTGCCCATAGGGTAAATGGGTCCCTCTGTCAGGAATATTCATGTGATGTCATGGTGTGCTTGCTTTGGTAGTTCACATGATGTAATTATCCAGTCATTATCATCGTCTTAATTCATCGAGACAAGTGTATGCTATTTTTCAAGAAACAGCGCCACTCTGACCTGCAGGTCATGCCTGGCATTACATTCACATGAATGGCTTTGAGATGCAATGACAACTGTGGCGCTGTTTCTGGAAATAAATCAGGGCAAGTTCATTTAACCCTAAGTTTTTTGGGTGAGGCTTTGGGTGGCCTTATATGCAAAGACCTCTCACCAACGCCAACCCCAAATGCTGTCCTATTGTGGCCATATCTGATCCTTAGGCCCCTTTCACACCAGCGAGTTTTCCGCGCGGGTGCGATGCGTGACATGAATGTACAGCACCTGCACTGAATCCTGACCCATTCATTTCAATGGGTCTGTGTACATGAGCGTTTTTTTTCACGCATCATTTCTGCGTTGCATCAAAAACGCAGCATGTTCTATATTCTGAGTTTTTCACGCAGCCCTGGCCCCTTAGAGGTGAATGGGGCTTCAGTGAAAAACGTATTGTGTCCTGAAGCAAGTGCGGATACAATGCGTTTTTCACTGATGGTTACTAAGAGATGTTGTTTGTAAACCTTCAGTTTTTTATCACGCGTGTTAAAAAAACGCATCAAAACACATTGCACCCGCGCGGAAAAAACTGAATCGCAGACAAAACTGACTGAACTTGCTTGCCAAATGGTGCGAGTTTTCCTGAACGCATCCGGACCTAATCCGTCACGCTCGTGTGAAAGAGGCCTTACTTTCCACATCATACCGCCCCTTTAAATGGTTCCTTATGAAAACTGGAGGGATCCCCACCATTAACCTATACCCTGCCAGTGAGCTCTGATGCATGATTAACCCTTCTCTCACCCGCGACACGTGCCAGCCCATTAACCCTTTCCCTGCCAGGCAGACCCGGCAGTATATTGCCCCATTAACCTCTCATCTGCCAGTGATTATGAAGCTCTGCTCCATTAACCCTTTCGCTCTTTCCCCCCCCTCACACACTTCATTAGCCTGCTCGTTAAAGCATGGATATTAATTAGCAGAAGGGAGGGGAGGGCTCCATCTCTGCGGCTCTAATTAAACGGAGCAGGCGGGTAATTAGGATCTAATTATCCAAAGATAAATGGAGACAATCCTCTCCGCTATCACTCCATCCAGCGCCGCCTGGGCGCCTCTTCTCATGCCTCTCTTATGCCTCGTGCCCATTTCATGCCAGCTCTACCTTCTTATTCTTCGCTTTCTCTTCCAGGCTCTCAGATGTGATATTTTCTGGATCTGTGAGGCCTTTTTCCGGTGGTCACAACGGATGGCCGGGGAATTTTTGCGCTGTCCTAATGAGTCACCACACAAAAATAAAAAAAATCAAGAAATAAGAAGTTATATTGGTAAGTAGGAATAATATGTGTAGATTTAATGGCAGTTTTTACCGCATTATTTTGTGCATTTTGGCTGTGGAACTGTATTCTAAAGATGAGGACAGGTCTGTCCATCAACATGCATGCTTGAATCAGCTGAGTATGCATGTTCACTGAAGAGGAGCATAAAGGGAGTCCTCCTTCTAATACTGCCATTTACTTGCAGTCTTGGCTCCGCTGAGCGTTCATGTGTTTTCAATGAGAAGAGGGGAACAAAGCATTGGACATGTATTTCAACATGCCCCTGACATTGGGAGAGTCGGAGCCACTATGAACATTAGATTGTTGGCTAGAATTGGTGGGTTGATCCAACTTGCATCTCGTGTGTATGGGCAGCTTGAGCCTCTGCCAGATATTTCTCTGGGAATGGGGGTGGGACAAACAACTGAGCATAATATAGAAGGAACATTTCAGAAGTCTGTATGGACAGACTATCTGGCTTTTTAGGCTCTGCCCATTTAGTAGGCCGCATCTTAAAGGGGCTGTCCAGCCATGGAGCCGACAACCACAAGGGATGTAACCTGTGCCCAATTTGAAAGTGAAACAAACAACTCACCTCTCTATGGTACTGTCATTCCCTTCCCGGCCACTTCCAGTGTGACACCAAGATCATAAATGGTACCTGGTAGGCGTGGTCACTGAAGTTTTAAGTTACGCCCATGAGGACCCTAATACATCAACAAGTTTATCTTCTGTGACAATGATACAACTCTCCATCCTAAGCTGTCCACAAACTTTAGGCGAAAGATGACTGAAGCTGCCGATTTGGATGAGACCAAGCCTAAAATGTACCAACACTATACTGCCATATGAGCAGTTTTACCCCCACCTACTGTCTTCTTTGCTCATCCTTTTTAAAATGTGAGCCCTCGGGGGCGGGGTCCTGTATCCCTTTGTAATTCATTTGGTTTATGCTTATTGTACTTGTTTTTGTATTATGTATTTATATCCTTTTCATATGTTAAGCTCCCTGAAATGAATGAATAAATGGCGCCTTATTTATTCGATCCTTCTGTTCTCAAGAGAGATAGACCACTGTCAGGGTATCTGGCACCAGCTTATTGACTCTTCCCTCTCAGGGCATGCTCAGCCGGCCTAAGCATGCATGTGCACGGGTTGGGATCTTGTTGTATGGCCACCTCTAGTCTATCAGTGTTCACCATAACAATATGCAAGGCATGATGCCTAACGTCAAGGGTGCACCACCAATGAGGCCAGGTGAGGCGATTGCCTCAGGTGGCAAGACCTAGAGACCATGGAAATATCTCTCTATATTACAACTGTATCACAATATGCCTTAAACAGTAGGGCTGGAAAGGTTGGGCGATGTTTCAATTTCCGCCTCAGGCAGCAGAAAGACAATGTGTATGACGAGTGCACCAACAATGAGGCTAGGTGAGGCGAATGATTCAGGCGGCAAGATCTAGAGACAAGTGGGGGCAGTGACAGGGCTGTAGGAATATTTTTCTATATTCAACAGTATTACAATATGCCGTAGACAGTAGGGCTGGAGGGGTGGGGCCCGTTTCTATTTTCGCCTCAAGCAGCAGAAAGGCTAGGTGCACCCCTGCCTAAATTACAAAACACCGCACAGATTTGCCCCTGCAGAAGTCGGACTTTAGCCAATGTAGGTGATGCCTCGCTTCAGCTATAATGACCCACATGAAGGCTATCACTATAATTGACATTTCATGGATTGTGAAACTTGACAAGACTAAATGACATAAAATAACAAAATTCCTGGAGGTCCGAGATCTCCACATCCATCGGAGCTTGTAAAACTACACCGTTACCTGGGGACGGCATCCATTTAGGAGCGGGCGATGGGGTAATTGTTGGACATGACTGAAGGAAAGTCGCTGTTAATGGAGAAAGTGTTCCCATATGGAGACCTCTTATCTGATAGTAATCTGATGGGGGTGGTCGTGGGTGGTCTCCTGTATGGCTCTAGAGATGTGATGTTTGATCGGGACTTAGATTCCAGAGGATCGAACAGAAGTAACCGATCTTGTTCTGTGTATCCTGCAGAAATAAAGAGCTTTTTTAAATTTAAATAATTAAATTTGTAATATGCATTTTTGGGCATTTGCAAAGTAAAGATACCGTCCTGTAACAACCGTACCCTTCTTGTGAAAATCCGTATCCCTGAAACAACCGTACCCTTCTTGTGAAAATCCGCTCCGCTTATCCTGAGAAATTTATTTTTATTTTTATGCACATAAAGTTTTCGGTGCACTGTGGGCGGGGGCGCTTTAATTGTTGTGCCATCATTTCACTATAACACCACTCATCGCCTCCCCTCTTGTTTCATTGACAGGCCCTTAGATTTCAGGGACGGTAATGATGACACAGGGGAAGCTCGGTGCACCCAATGGATTGTCCCTGCCCATGGTGCACCGAAAACCTTATTTGTATAAAAATATAATATAATAAATAATAAAAAGAAACAACTTTCTAAAATATATATATATATATATATATATATATATATATATATATATATATTGCTATGCCTTGGGTTATGTCTCAGACTCTCCAAACCTTGATCCAAGCCATGGTTTCAGTTTTCTTTACCCTTTTGAATAAATGTATCTAAGTCCCTTGCACAAAAAAAAAATCCCTTTCATACCTTCTGTGATATTTTGATGAATTTCTGCTTATTTTAACCCTCCCTAATAAATACACATTCCATAGGCCCATAAAACAACCGCCAATAGGTGAATACAAAGGGTAACAAGCAGGACACACAGTGCTTTGGCGCCACCTGCTGGTCATTTCCTATATTGCAGCTCACTTTTTGCAACTTTTTATGAAATCACACAGTTGAGCAGTTTCACAACTTTTTTTTTTTTAATACAATTTTGATGTTCCTTTTTTAAAAATGGTTTTGTTAGTGGTGCCACTATACGTGAAATGGCTTTGACCCTAATCAGCAAGTAGGAGCAGCAAAGTTCTTAATCTTGAAAATCCGTCAGTAAATGTGGGTGGACAAGTGGCCTCAGCTTTTAAAAATAAAGGGAAAGGCCATTGTGTGTATGTCATTACTGTGTAAGAGCCTGTGGGAATGAACACCCAGAAGCATACACCTATTGTGTATAGGGCTCTGTGCAGACTACACAGGAAGTGGCTGATTCATGATACAGAAACCTCAGAGACAAGCAGGCTGCAAAGAGACCTCCTGTGCACAGAGACTGCGGGCTGACAGCAGCCACTGACACTGGTGAGCGGGTTTGGGGGGGGATGCATTAAGGGGGTGCTTGTAATGGGTCTTTAGATCAAGGCGGGTTTATATGTGGACCTGACAACTAGGTTGGAAAGAAGCGGGGGAAGGTTACCGACAGATTTGAGAGAGAAAGAGAAGCAGAGAGAGGAAGACAGGAAGAAAAGAGGAAGAGAATGAACGGAAGAAGAGGCGTTGAGGGGAAGTGACAGCTCAGTAAGAAGCAGAGACGCGGGGGAGACGGCTCCTGGCTTGGGTGATGCACAGAAAGAGGTGAGCGAATTTCATATTTACGGAGCTACCGTATACCGTACCGCGTCACCGCACCCATAACCTGCGTCCTGATCTGTAGATACAGAGCCGGGGGTCAGACGCCGAGGGAGGAAATACATCATCGGCATCATATTCCTCCTCAGGTCAGTCGCTGGGTGTAGTAATTATGGACGCCAAGGTAGAAGGTCATCCCATATAGACTGGAGATACTTGGGAGGTAAAGATATAAAATATCCATGGGAATCTAATGGTTAAAAGGCAGCTGCCTCCTCTCCTGACATTGTTGTTATAGGAACTACTTGTATCCCCCATAATATAGAAATTCTAAAGGATGTATTCTTAGATCTCGGAGTGGTGATGTTCCCTCTATTATTCCTCCTAGAAATGTATGACAACTGGGTATGATCAGCTTGGGGTGTGTTCCTACCCACTCTTAGGGCTCATGCACATGACCGTATGAATTTTGTGGTCTGCAAAGATGGGTCCGCAAAAAATATGGATGACGTCTGTGTGCATTCCGTATTTTGCGGAACGGAACAGCCGGCCCCTAATAGAACAGTCCTATCCTTGTCTGTATTGCGGACAATAATAGGGCATGTTCTATCCTTTTGCAGAACGGAAATACGGAAACAGAATGCACACGGAGTAACTTCAGTTTTTTTTGCGGACCCACTGAAATGAATGGTTCCTTATACAGTCCACAAAAAAACGGAATGGACATGGAAGAAAAATACGTTCGTGTGCATGAGGCCTGAGGGTCTTTTTGCAGGGGACAATTATCTGACTGATGATTGTGAACGAAGCAGACGCTCCTGATCGCTGTCAGATCATCTGCGGAGCTGACTAGTGCAGAGTGTGGGGACAAGCAAATGGTTCAGCGATCGCTGTTTATACGCCACAATCTGCTGCGCAAGAACGATGATTTTCGGCACGGCAGAACATCACAATTGCTCAATGAATTGTTTGCTCGTTCATTAGGTGACCTCTGACATGTTTTGCACTGTTAGATTTATTGCTCTGTCCCAATAATCGGTCTGATCAGTGCTGTCAGTGTCAGTCTGTGCATGGACACACCCCTCTGATAGGAGGAATGGTAGCACCCGAATGTCATTTTATTCATAAGCTTCCAGAAGGAATAGTGAAGGAATTGGAAAACATAGAGTCCCAAGAATAGATGCTCTTTTATTGCATGGGGAATGCAATTAGTCACTAAAACCAGCACATCAGGAGAGGTGATGGATACTTTTTTAAGCTGTAGATTCAGTGCCCAGGTTTGGGGTGGCCACAACACTATGCTGGGTCCCCTGGACACTATCAAGTTGACACCATGTGTTGCTAATGTCCAGAAAGGATGGTAAGGTGTGGTGCGCCCCAATGGCAAATAAGTCCAGAGAGTCAGGGTCTGCAGTAAACCAGTGCACTTCTTTACTGGTGCAAAACAATACAGGCGAGGCCTAGGGCTGGCTTCTCCAGTCTCCTCCTGGGCAGAAGAAAGGCTTCATGCTGACGAAAGGCCTGAGCTAGCTGTCCCCCCCCCTCTCTCTCTCTCTCTCTCTCTCTCTCAGAAGGCTGATGCCCTGGCCAAAGGCTGGTGGCCCAGGACATTGTGGCTCAGTAGTCGGGCTGGCTCCTTGGTTACAGGGCTGGTGACCCATGGCTGAGGCTTAGCATCCCCATCTCAGCGTCTTCTTCTGCTCACTCATGCAGTCTGGCAGAGTGTCTTCTTCTAAGCACTGATCCCTAACTGCAGAAGATTAGGGTCTCTGACTGCTCTCCTTATATACAGTTTTTAGCTGACCTAGAACCTTCTAGTGGGAGGGTTGGAGTGGAGAAACACAGCCTAAACAGACACAATGTTACAATTTTCGTCTCTCACAGACTTGTACTAGAACTTCAGTAATAGATAATGGGAATGATGAAGCAGTTTTTCTAGACAAACACGAGCCTTCAGACAACAACATAGCTAAACCAGACATCCAAAAGGTCAGTCTGTCTGGTTTTAGTAGTAAACAAGTCTGGCTTTTTCCCTCCCAAAACATCCGCTCTTCTTTGACCATTATGGTAACTGTGGAAAATTATTAGTTTCTCATTATTAGCTAGAAAGTCCCAAAAGTCTTGCACTATTAATTAACCCTTTCCAAGGTGCCCTGCAAATACAATGCAAATGAACAGGATATATATCACAACAAACATAAGAATGCAGTTACAGAGTATTAAACAGTATAAGTCAGTACTAATGAACCCTTTAAAGTGCAATAAAGTAAGGAGTTAAGGACGTTGCATTGGAGACATAGAGGCAAATGTCCACAAACGTCCAGACTTTAAAGTCCAGGACACTTCTCATAATGGACAAGTAGTACCTACCTGTGGGTATACAACATCCCTGAAGCCTGCACACTCATCTCCATGTGCTAGTGCCGGGCACCGCTGACTTTGTGGTCCTGAAAGAGTATTCCCAGCTGAAATATTTCTGCTTTATCCACAGGATATGCCATAAATGTCTGATAAATGTGGTTCCCACCTTTGGGACTTGCACCCATCTCATGAATGGTGCCTGCTTTGCCTGGATGTGACCGCTGGTGGTGGTCAAGACAATAGAAACAAGACAAGCGGGCTATGCTATTCTGTTTCCATAACCAGAATGTCGAAACACCGTAAAACAGCTGTTTCTGTAGTCCAAACCACCTCGGGTCTTCACATCCAAAGGAAGAGGTTGGGGTCGGGGGCTAGGCTCCATCCAGGGATACCCCGCATGGGTCCAGAACACTTTCCATCTCTAGATAAATTGGATCAGCAAAAACATGTGAGAGAGGACTACTAACAACGCCAGTGACAACTTTTGATGTTCGCCTGGTCTTAAGCCCCACCGATGGCCACCAACCTCATGGAGGACATTATAGCATTACAGGACATAGCCACCATGAGCCATATCTGTCCCTTGACACCTGGGTTAGTATTCTACAACCTTCATTTGGCACCACAGCCATCAATATCAAGGAGAACCTTTGACCAGCATGGCATTGTAATTTGGTTCAACCCCCTGAACCCCCCCCCCCCCTTGCACCCCTTTTTGGGGTTGGTTTCTTTCAGTCTACCTGTTGCAGTTGTCTGATAACCTTCATTCTCATGGGTGGTTTACTGGTGTGTGGTTTATATTATTTTTGTCCTTGCTGTTACGATGATCATTTCTATTTGTGCTGACTTCCAGTTCTGCTTGTGGTGGGCTTGTGCTTGCACATGGGAGCCTATCTGAAAAAGCGGAGCTCAAATGTAAACCACAGGGGTCGCTAGTTTACCCTGGGCCATTTGATGAGTAAGGAGGTGGATATCAGACTACCTAACCCTCCCATTAGTGAGTCTGTAGCCCCTTGTCCTGTTGGAGCAGAGCTAGAAGCTATCCAGAACCCGTTAGCACTAGATAGAATGGTTTCCTGCGCCAAAATTTGATGTCTTGGAAAAAATATGTTTCAAGCAGTGATAATTCATAGATCAGCTTTTCGGGACATCCACCTCTTCTACAGCGACCAGCAGGCCCATGGGTACCGTAGGCCATTATGTGGTCTGTGGAGCACTGTTGTAGTTGTGAATGGTACAGTCTGTTTTTTGCTGTTTTTGAATTTTTCAGGCTTCCTTTACTACAAGCCACAAAGAAAATCAACTTGCAACATGACCCACATGACCCTTTCGCACATAAAGATGTGAACCTTTCCACAGTGCCATCACCCCCCATCTGCCATAATGATTATGATACCAACAGACCCCAAAGACCTGAAAGATGACCATACATATTAGATAAATGTCGGCTGGACCTGCCAATATTAGTGGGACCGGACCACCCTCTGATGTGTATGGGGGTTTCTCGGCTTCCCTCGATTGCAGATGTTGTGGGGGAAAGAAGGATCAAGCTGTCAAGTTCCCTATCCTTCATTTCTCAGAGGACACATGCATGTTCAGCCAAGCTTGACATGGGGGTGGGCAATTCATCAATTTTGATTGTATTTTCCCCTTAAATACAAGCTCTGGTTAGTGGTTAGTAATAACCAGGGGCGTAGCTATAGGGGGTGCAGAGGTAGCAGTCGCTACCGGGCCGAGGAGCCTGAGGGGGCCCAAAGACCCTTGTGCCGCATAAGAAGACACACACAGCACTGAGGGAAGGGGGCCCAAGCTGAACTCTTGCACCAGGGCCCATGAGGCTATAGCTACGCCCCTGGTAATAACATTCTGGATGCCTGCAGCTGCCACTGGAGGGCGCTTACCGCATACTGTTTTACTATTGAATTTAATGTAGGATCAGTATGCAGTAAGCTCATAAGCTCCCCCTAGTGGTGACTGCAGGCAGACAGAATGATATTTAAAGGGTTTCTGTCACCAGATCTGGGCATATTAAACAGGATGACATTTGCAATGTGCAAATGTCACCTGATGCCCAATCTGGTATTAATTTTTTTATTGGTGCCCCCGTTTTTGATAAAAATGATGTTTTATTTTATGCTAATTAGGCTTACTAGGTGCAAGGGGCGGTTACCCTGCACCTAGTAAGCTCCATTTGCCCACCTGCGGTCACGCCTACCTTGTCTTGATTGACAGGGCCAGGCAGCTTGTTCGATCCTCTGCCGGACCTGTGCGCGATTCAAATCCCGCGCCTGCGCCGTGTGGAATAAAATCGGCGCAGGCGCAGTGAGCGGCGCTGGCCGCCGGGCTCCCGGCTACCTCACTGCGCCTGCGCCGATGACGTCAGAGTACACGCTGACGTCATCGGCGCAGGCGCAGTGAGGTAGCCGGGAGGCCCGGTGGCCAGCGCCGCTCACTGCGCCTGCGCCGATTTTATTCCACACGGCGCAGGCGCGGGATTTGAATCGCGCACAGGTCCGGCAGAGGATCGAACAAGCTGCCTGGCCCTGTCAATCAAGACAAGGTAGGCGTGACCGCAGGTGGGCAAATGGAGCTTACTAGGTGCAGGGTAACCGCCCCTTGCACCTAGTAAGCCTAATTAGCATAAAATAAAACATCATTTTTTATCAAAAACGGGGGCACCACTAGAAAAATTAATACCAGATTGGGCATCAGGTGACATTTGCACATTGCAAATGTCATCCTGTTTAATATGCCCAGATCTGGTGACAGAAACCCTTTAACATAATGAAGAAATTTGCAGGTCTGTGTCAGAAAAGCAGAGCTCTAATCATGATAACGTTATGTTAATTAGTAGAGATGAGCAAACTTTTGAAAAGTTTGATTTGGCTGGTTCGCCGAATTTTACAATAAAATTTGCTTTGTGACGAATTACTTTGTCACAAAGCGTAATTATTTTGTAATTAGCGGGTGCAATGACAGGGAGCTGAAATAGCACCGCCCCCGTCATTGAACCCCTCAGATGCCGCGTTCATACATGATCGTGGCATCAGATAGTAAAAACAGTGTGAAATAAAAAAATTTAAATCAAACTTACCGCCTCCATTTGCTCACAATGGGCCGGCCACCGCCATCTTGCTTGAAGATCTGGCACAAAATCTCACGCGACGCAAGATTACGTCACCACAAACGGCAGGGACGGACTGGGTACATAGAGTGGCCCTGGAAAAAGTACTAAAAGTGGCCCCGTTGTGTAGTCGGGTCCAAATTAATGAAAGGCTGGGCCAGCAATACCATACTGCGGCACATTATACCGCCTCAATAGAGCCAAATACCACAGTCCATCACAACGTACTGCCAGCAGCACAAAATACATCCCAAAAAACTTCCACTGGCCGGCTGTGAGGAAGGGCACTGGCCAACCGGGAAATTTCCCTGTAAGGTCTATGGCCAATCCGCCCCTGGTGCACGGGATTACGGCTGAGATCTTCAATCAAGATGGCAACTGGGGGCCCATCTTGAGAAAATGGAGGAGGTAAGTATGAATTTTTTGTTTTTTTTACACTATTTAAGGTTAAATCGATTCGCTGACACAAAGCACGAGGAAATTCAGCTTCGAGGCAAATGGAATTTGTCCTGAAATTCGGATCGAATTCCACTTTGTTGGATACGATTCGCTCATTTCTATTAATAAGCACAGCATTTTGGGATTATTTAGAGGTGTCCAAGAATGAACATTCCCTTTAAAAGTTTCCCTATATCATTGGCCCCCGGATTTTACCATGGTCCCTGGCTATAGTAAGAATCATACAAGTTTGCAGAGGGATCTGAGCATCTGTTTAGGCATAAAGGTTATTCGTTCAGGTCTGAGGCTGTACATGAACATCTGTGCAGTGCGGCTTTGTAAGTTGTGGTTAGCAGTAAGATGTGTGTAACGGGTTTATGCAACACGTCTAGAAGAGAAGTCTATGTAAGAAACATTTGGGTAATAGTTGTAGTTCAAGCTCCTTTGTCCAATGCAACATATATTTATATACATATTTATACCTATAAGGGATCCTTGTGGACTTACGTGGGATCTATAGTTCCGCTGTCCTTGCATGTATCAGAGGGCTTCCTGGGCCTCGACATTAGGGCCCTGATCTGACTGCAGCCTTTGCTCTCCACATAATTACTCAATTTTGCAGTAATATGTGTTTGTGCAGGGTCTGATCATGTGGGTTACGATAAAGCTTAGTTTGCAACAGTTCCAAATTTTCAGAGACAGTCTTGGCAAATTCAGGCTGTCCTAGGTTGAAAATGGGTGGTGCTTGTATAAATCCTACCCATAAATGGACATCCCCCAGTGGGTTTGGCAACGTTCCCGTGGCGCAAATTTACCAACCTTCAGTAACGCCTCTTCGCTGTTGATTGACAGGGCCAGGCAGCTCGCTCTATCTGCTGCCGGCCCTGTCCGTGCTGCAAATCCCGCGCCTGCGCCGTGCGTCCTTCATTCGACGCAGGTGCAGTGAGTGCTGCTGGCTCCCGGCTTCCTCACTGCTCCTGCGCCAAATGAAGGACGCACAGCGCAGGAGTGAGATTTGCAGCACGGACAGGGCCGGCAGCAGATAGAGCGATCTGCCTGGCCCTGTCAATCAACATCGAAGAGGCGTTACTGAAGGAGGGGAAACGGTGCCTCTAGGAGCAGGGTTACCCCCCCCCCGCTCCTAGGAGGCTAATTTACATAATAGAAAAGTTTTTAACAAAAACGGGGACACTAATAATAAAATGGCTAACATATTTGGCGCCAGGTGACATTTGCACATTGCAAATGTCATCCTGTTTGATAGGGTCAAAATTGATGACAGAAACCTTTAAGTCTGCACCCATATTATCAGTGGCATCACCAGTTCCTGAGCTGACCACAATAGAATGAGATTCAGCCATGCCAGTTGTTTTGAAGGTTTTGGCCATACGTTACCTCCACTCTTTATTGCAACTGAAGACACCATCCTTCTTCTCTGTCTCCTCCTCAGGTTCCCAATCCAGCTCCCAAGTCCTGTCCAATGCACAGAGGGTTGTCCTCACCCTCCCCACCACTTGTATCAGACCGAGAAACATCGCTGTGGGCTCCTTGGCTCAATTCCATGCCCTGTAATGCCCTTGGTGCCACTGGTGCTACCACTGCCCCTACTGCCTCCTTGGCTACAAGTGCCTCTACTACTACTACCACCACTACTACCACCAACAGAGCTATGCATGGGGTTCAATGTCTCCTGAAACTCCTCCTCAGGGCAGTCCAGATGCTGATGATCTTCACACAACTCCAATCAGAATAACTCTCTGGATCAACGACCCCTCTCTAGTAACTATAACCTGTAATATTATTACCTCCAGAAATACATCCAGGCCCCTCCTGAACTCTTTTAGTGAACTTACCATCACCACCTCCTCAGGCAGAGAGTTCCATAGTCTCACTGCTCTTACCGTAAAGAATCCTCCTCTATGTTTGTGTACAAACCTTCTTTCCTCCAGACGCAGAGGATGTCCCCTCGTCACAGTCACAGTCCTGGGGATAAATAGATGATGGGAGAGATCTCTGTACTGATCCCTGATATATTTATACATAGTTATTACATCTCCCTTCAGTCGTCCCTAATTTTGATAATCTTTCTGGGTACTGTAGTCCACCCATTCCAGTTATTACTTTAGTTGCCCTCCTCTGAACCCTCTCCAGCTCTGCTATGTCTGCCTTGTTCACAGGAGCCCAGAACTGTACACAGTCCTCCATGTGTGGTCTGACTAGTGATTTGTAAAGTGGCAGGACTATGTTCTCATCACTTCCTGATGCTACCCATAGGGTACGGCCACACTGTCAAGGGTTTTTGATGCAATTTTGGAAGCCAAAACAATGAATGAATTAAAAAAAGAGTTATATCCGTCCTTTTATACTTTCTCTCCTTTTATCATCCACTCCTGATTTTGGCTTCCAAAAATGCAGAAACCTGACTGTGTGGGTGCTGGTCAAAAACACAGAACAGGAGGAAATCTTTCCATTATACCTGATCTCTGTGGAGGCTTCACTCCTGGTTTAGGCTCACAATAACTGATGGAACTAACTGAAGTGTGAACTCGGCTTTATTGGCCTTGGCAGCAGCTGCCTGACACTGGTTGCTATACAGTGGCGTAACTAGAACTGGCTTGACCCCACAGCAGATTTTTTTAATGGGACCCCCAGCAGAAACTTTACCGCAACCCCAACTCCTGCAGCTGGTCCAGCCAGGGGAGGATTGGCCATAGACCTTACAGGGAAATTTCCCGGTGGGCCGATGCCCAGGGGGCCACCTGAGCCCTCCTCACGGCCGACCAGTGGAAGTTTTTGGGGATGTATTTTGTGCTGCTGGCAGTATTTTGTGATGGACTGTAGTATTTGGCTCTGTTGGGGTGGTATAATGTGCCACAATATGGTATTGCTGCCCCTGCCTTCCATCAATTTGGACCCAACTACAAAAATGGGGCCACTTTTGGTATTTTTTTCCAGGGCCACTTAAACTTCCCAGTCCGCCCCTGGGTCCAGCCGGTCCTGAAGCTGAAATAGTATCCACCCAGAGGTCCCCCCAAGGCCTTGCAACTAGAAAAGATGTTTCTGACAAAGGGCTTGTATCCTGAAAGAGCTCTACTTATGAAAGGTTCGCTCATCTGTAGTATAAATACAATTAAGAGATTGGGTACATGGCGGGAACACAGACTGGATAAAGCAAGATCATCGATCATCCCACGGGCGTAGCCAATGGCTCATGGGCCCTGGTGCAAGAATTCAGCTTGGGGGGCCCCCTTTCCCTCAGTACTTTGTGGCCAGGGGCAGGGAAGCATATATCCTTTGTGCTACCTGAGGCAAAAATTGAAATGGCACCCCCCCCCCTCCATGTCAATTTTTTACCTAACCCCTTCCTTCCAGCCAGAGATGTAACTTGACCAGCATGCACTTTCTATAATACCAGTGTCTTCTTATGTGGCACAAGAGTCTTTGGGCCCCCTCAGGCTCCTGGGCCTGGTAGCGACTGATACCTCTGCACCCCCTATAGCTACGCCCCTGGATCATCCTATAGCCATGAATGGAGGGCAAGCCACGTATGTGTGGTGTGCTCTCCTTCACTTTGAGGGCCTCGTTCTGAAGATAGGAGTGGGTTCCAGAGGTGGGAACTGGAGCTATCTGACATTAATGGCATAGCTTAGCAATAAACCATCAGTGTCCGTGGACGGAAATACCCCTTTATTCTGGCACCAGATTTGCGAAATGGTTATATTTAAGCTCCCAAGGATATGCCCCAACAGCAACCTGAGGTTCTACTGCAAATCTAAGTTCTGATCAGTAGAACTGCAGGGATGAGTATGGAAATGAATATGTAGCCATATCATCTAACCATTGACTGTCTTCACATTGCTCAATTGTCCATCCCCAGAGCCACCACTGGGGGCGCATCCCAATCTATGTTTAATATCACCAGTAGTAATAGATAAACCCTCTTATATGCCCAAATACTGGACAAGGCATTAGGTTGTCTACATTAGCCCAGTGCACATGTGACCATTACCTCCTGACCTATATGCATCGAGCAGTCTTTACTTTGGCTGATAGTGGCTGGTCACGGGTGTGAGTCCTGCTGTAAACATTACAGAAAACCATTGTGTAACATAGATTACTCAATGTCAGGAAGTCGCCCTCTCCCCTCTCCTACCAAAAGTTACAATGTCAATATACAAAAAAAACTGAACTCCAAATAGAGTTCGATATCAATCTCACAGCTCGCACACCTATGACAAGTAAGGTAACGCCCATGCTTAGATGAAACCCCGCCCCTGCAGAGCTTCTACTACTACCACCAGCACAGCGGGGAAAGATTTCAAAGGTTTATCCAAGATGTACGACGTGGAGGACCAGTGTCAGCAAATGACATTTTGATCTGGTGCTGATGAGATCCAGCAAGGTCAAATGATCCCACTTTTGGATATTATAATAGTGAACAAAGTGATAATTATACTAAAAATCTTTTTTCAGACACATTCAGATGGCCATAGTATAAATGGGATCTCATGTGGCTCCCGGCGCATTACAACTATGTAGATATAGATATCAATCTCACAGGACACATACCTATGACAAGTAAGGGAACTCCCATGCTTAGATGAAACCCCGCCCCTGCAGAGCTTCTACTACTACCACCAGCACAGTGGGGAAAGATTACAAAAGGTTTATCCAACATGTACAATGTGGAGGGCCAGTGTCAGAAAATGACATTTTGATCTGTTGCTGATGAGATCTAGCAAGGCCAAATGATCCCACTGTCGGATATTATAATAGTGAACAGATAATTGTACTGAAAATCATTTTTCAGACACATTCAGATGGCCAATATAAATGGGATCTCATGTGGCTCCCAGGGCATTACAACTGTCTAGAGATGGATATCAAGTAAGGGAACTCCCATGCTTAGATGAAACCCCGCCCCTGCAGAGCTTCTACTACTACCACCAGCACAGTGGGGAAAGATTGCAAAAGGTTTATCCAACATGTACAATGTGGAGGACCAATGTGAGTAAATGAAATCTCATGTGGCTCCCAGGGTACAACTTTCTGAATGTGACCCAAAGTCTTTTGCATCTGAGTTTATTTGGGATCTGTGCTATCCATATTGCTCTTTGTGCCCCTGCTAAAAATCCACATGTCTCTGATTTCCAACACAGAGTGGATTACTATGGACGGTATAAAAAGTGTTGCTTCTTCATGGAGCCCCAGAGACTGCAATGTGGGGCTACTGCGGTCCATGGCCTGCTGTGTACTGTATGTGTTAGACCTAAAGGTCACATATGATCTGCGAGCCATAGCTCATCCTCTTACTTCTTTTACAAAATGAAAGGTGCCGCATGAGAAAAATCAGGAAGGGATCAGCATAAAGGTGATCTGCAGAACATTCCAGGAGCGAGAGGACATTGCATGTAGATAAGGTACAGGACGTTATTGTGAAGAATGAGTGAGACGAGAGACCATGGAAACTCTAAGATGGTTACAGAAGAACAGAGACCCAGCGACACTCAAACCGAGGTGAGCAGATGACACCAAAGAGGGAAGTGAAATGCGACCACTAGGCCTGTACGGGCAGAGTATTATGGGGGAGGCTGACAGGTCTGAGGTCGCATAGTTGCATCTATTCACTTACACAACTACATCTACTGATGCATCTTCTGATGTATGACTGTATCTGCTCACGTACGATTATATCTACTCTGCTCATGTAGGATTGCTTCTGCTCACTTATTACTATGACTGTATCTGCTCACATATAACTAAATCTGCTCACATGTGATGGCATTTTTTCACGTATGACTACTCCAGCTCATGTCAGGGTATGTTCACATCTGTGGCATCCCAGATCTGGCAGCCTGTTCCATCAGAGAACAGCCTGCCAGAGTTCTCTGGATCCAGCAAAGCTGGATAGTGCTACGTACCGTTGGACCCTATAGACCAGGGATCAGCAACCTCCAGCACTGCAGCTGTTCTAAAACTACAACTTCTAAAATCCTCCTTTTAGTTGTATAGGAGTGACCAGAATAACAGAGTAAGTGTGCATATGTAGTACCCTGGAGTGGGGCACCACCATTTTGTCACCTGGCTATGGGTTCCTATGTCTAGCAGTATATTTATTGCAAGGTCTTCTTATTTAGTGCCTTAAAGAGGACCTCTCCCCGCTCCTGACATGCCTGTTTTAATCACTTCATGTATTCCCCATGTAATAACAATTCTGGAACATCTATTCTTATGTCTGTATGTTGTGCCATTCCTTTATTATTTGCACTAGAAGTAATGAATGAATTGCTATAAGGAACAGAGGGGAGGTAACCAGTTGGGGGTGTGTCCCTGCACAGTCTGAATATGGCAGCACTGATTGGATAGAGTGAGTCTGTGCAGGTACACACCCCCAACTGGTTACCTCCCCTCTGTTCCTTTACTGAAGACAAATAGCAATTCATCCATAACTTCTAGTAGAAATAATAAAGGAATGGAACAACATAGAGACATAAGGATAGATGATCCAGAATTGTTAGTACGTGGGGAATGCATGGAGCTATTAAAACAGGCATGTCAGGAGTGGTGAAAGGTCCTCTTTAATATTGCTATGCAACAGTTTTTACATGTGATATGCCTGGTTTTCCAGCAGGTGGCATATGTTCAAGCAGGTACCTTTTGAAAGAATGGAACAAATCGTTTCATTCTGTCCCCCTTTGAGCAGAAGTGTATTTCCCCTTTTTCCTCCAAACGAGGGATTGTCAGGAAGTTGGAGCTAGACTGTGAAAGAGACCAGAGAAGGCACATTGAGGGAAGCATTAGGGTTAGGGAAAGCAGCTTTGGGAAAGCAGCTCGTAGAGTAGCCCACTCCTGATATTAATAGGACTTTGTGTATTAAAGGGGGACAACAGGTCCCCAACGGGTCCAAGACATCCCACTCTGTTTGAGGCAGTAGCCAAAACTTGAAGCTAAAGATAACATTACAGAATAAACAGTCAAGGTCAAATGCCAGAACCGTGCATACTGCCGGAACCAAGAAAGTGAAATATCGCAGTATTGTTCTGTTAGTGCAAGTCTATTTCAAGTCAAATTCCTTTCATTATTTATAATGGCTTATTTTGTCTGGGAAGCAATCATCAGGTGAAACAAAATGGCTGCCGTCCTATCATTAGCCACACCTCACCCTCCTCTCATGTCTGCTCATCATCTCCATTCCCACAGAGATACATCTGTATTCAGGATCATGATTCCTGACAAGCAGAGCAGAGAGGAGGATGAGGCAGCTCTTTACCTCAGTGTTGTGAAGTAACTTGTCCTCCTGTGTGATTAGGACAGGTTCTGTGTGTACTAAGAGGACGGCGGCCATTTTATTTCTCCTAATGATTGCTCCATATAAAAAACGAGCCATTATAACTAATCAAAAGTATTTGGAAATATATTTATCATAAAGTCATATTTAAATATTTTCATTTTCTTAATTCCTGGAGAATCCCTTTAAAGTACATTGAGAGGTCAAGGTGTTATAGAAAAAGGGGCGAGCGCTTTACAAAAAGGACACCTCTCACAAGCCAGCTTTACAAATTTAGCAGGTTTGGATTAAAGGGGTTGTCCAGCTTTTAAATACTTTTAGGCAGTTCCTCGCTTCCCATCGGACCCGTGGAGTTAAGCATACTTACCTGCTCCCCAACGGCTTGGTTGTGGCTTCTTCGGTCCTTCAGCCCTTGTTCATCATGTGTGCCACAGTGGCCAATGACTGGATTGGACACATCACCACCAATACCAGTCATCGTCTGCAGCGGCGCACGTGACTCCTATCCATTTGGGGGGGAGCAAGATAGTTTGCTTCTCTCTACAAGTCAGATGGCTGCTCAAAAGTGTTTGAAAGCTGGACAACCCCTTTAAAGGGAGATGTTATCTGTATGGAGGAAGAACGATAGCGAATGTAATAATTCAGTCCCATACACGTTGCATATTGTCAGCTACACATGGCCTGTTTCCCTTTCCCTGCGGACAAATGAACATTTGCTTATGGCTGCCATGTTTACATGGGTCAGTGATCAGGAAGGAGAGGTCTTGTGGCACATGTCAAAGGGCCTTCTTCACTTTTAAAGGGGAAGTTCACACCCAGCCCCATTAGATTGGACACATCAAGTGTTTCCCTTGCTAAATATTCTCAACTCATGCCACTTCTGAGCAGATTTCAGAGACTGAGGAAGATGCTTCACAGTTGTATACAGTGACGACCACTGGTGGACCTGAAAGCTCAGGTGATAGACAGTAGAGCCACATCTTCGGCTGTAGAACCCAATATCTGGGCTCAGGGACTGAGCTGAGAAGTCTTCTTAGGACCGGTCACCTCTCCGACATGTCTCTTTTTGTAAATACGTGTATTCTCTATAAAACAATTCCAGAGCATGCTCTCTTACAGCCCTGCATTGTGCCATTCCTCAGTTATTCCTGTTACCAGCTGAGACTGTATCATGATGTAATGGTCAGCAATGATTGGTCAGTACAGAGACACTGCCCCCCCAACTGCTAACAATTAGTTGCCAATTTATTTATAAATGTTCAGGAGGAGTAAAAGAGGAACAACACAACAGAGTTATAAGAATTGATGCTCCAGAAGTGTTACTAGGAATATGAGTAATTACTAAAACAGAGAGGTACCAGGTCCTTCCCTTCTAAGATATAAGGTTATGTATGAAGTCATTCTGGAATGTTGTAACTTTTTTACATTCATGTTTGAAAAATGTTAATTTCTTGGTTATTACATTTCTAATAACCATCCTTTCTTACTGGTGACACTGGGGTAATTGCTCCTCTTGCCCATGCTTTGATATTGATGGCCTATCCCCAGGAGAGGTGATCTATGTGAGATTGGCAGGGGTCTGACTCCTGACACCCCGCGCTCCTTGAGAGCTTCGGCCTTTGTCTAGGCCAGTGATGTCACCTTACATCAGTCGCATGGCCTATGTGCGGCTCAGTCCCATTCAATAGAGTGGGCCTGACCTGCAATTCCAAACATGGCCACTATACAATGAACGGCGCTGTGCCTGATAAGCTGTGAGGACTGTGATCGGAACAGCCGATCAGGAGGGTGCCGGGAGTCAGACCCCCACCAATCAGATATGTACGACCTATCCTGAGGATAGGCCGTCAATATCAAAATCCCAGACAGCCCCTTAAATTTTTCTATGATGATGACGCTGACATCTTGTATCCTCTCCCTGCCTGGACAGTCGCCCCCGAGCTCCCCACAATTCGAGGAATTGGAGAGTGTTTTCCTAGATAACGCAAGTGCATCTACGGAGATTGTAGGAGATGGCCAGAGACCCTGGAAATCTGCACCGCCATCCCCGACCTGTGAAAGACGAGGTAAGGTCACCCTTAATAATATCTATTACTCCCACTGGTTATAGTCTGGTACTTACTGGATCAGTGTTAAAGGGAGCCTGTCACCTCCAAAACCAGTTTAACAGTAAGCATACCGCCATGTAGATCTCCTGAAACATAAACATGACTTTCCTGTCCACATTTGCAAATATGGTTTTTGGTGCACTGTGGGCGGGACTGTTCCTTTTAGTGCACCTGGCTCCCCCGCATCATCGCTACCAGATGTGAAATCTTAGGGAGAGGAAGGCATGGACAGCATTATGGCTGAGTGTCGTGCACCAAACAGGGTGACCCTGCTTACGTTGCACCAGAGTGGCCCCACCCACTGTGCACCAAACAGAGGGGTCCTGCCCACAGTGCACTGAAAACCTTATTTGCATAACAATAATAATAATAATAATAAACAGAAGCATTTCTCAGGCATAAAGGAGCGGATTTTCACAAGATCTTCACAAGACGTATGGTAATGTTTGAGGGACACCTACCCTACATGGTGGTGTGCGTCCTTTCGTCCTTTTAAAATGATACGCCGACAGTTCTTGATTGCATGAAAGCTGGGTGATCACCAGTATGTATGGCGTATGACTATCGAGTTTTACAGCAGAACCAGAATACATCAAGGCGTGACTAGTCTGTCTGACAACTGGCAGCTATGGCAATGACAATATTGGTTGTCACCCAGCTTTTCACGGAAGTTGTTTACATTGGTATCTACAGGGTGGACAGCTGTGGGATCGGAGATCTACGACTTACTTCACGTCACTTCTTGCTTTATAGATATTAAAGTTCAGCTGAGCGATCGCTTCCTCTTTCTACCAGTCCATGGAAACCATCTATAATTAGAGATTAGCAGATAACACAAGGTCCCCAGGACCACGGCTCAATAAATGTTATCGCGACCAAAACGACAATGGACCTGGGGAGCGTCATTAATACTCGCCTTCTCCTCTCATTGTTTTTTGGACGTTATATTCATACACAGAGGAACTGCACTAAAAATAACAGAAAAGGGGAATTAAATCCGCTCCACAACAACATACCCAACGGCTGCATGTTATTGTAGGGCTCCAGGTGCAGGGTGTTGGTGCTGCTCTACCGACATCTAGTGGCCTATATGGTGTATTACAGCCCATAGGCAAATTTTTACATGGAATGTGTCATCAGAAAATTACAGGAATTTAAGTTAAAAATTCTTAGTTATTTTTAAAAACATTTATATTTTCCTATCTATATTATTTAAAATAATCCTGAAATCTTGTTCACTCTGTCCATGGAGCCTCATAATAGTCTGACGGCTGTTCGGCAGAAATCACTTTTCAGCATCTCATCTCTTTATTATCACAGGGACGATTACAGTGAGAGATAACAAAGGATAGGTGATGATCAGAGCTCATCAGTCCATAAGTCATCTTCACACTACAGGTTCCTATGGTCAAAATGGCTGCTGTAAAGCATATCCTTAATGCTGTTAACAGAATGGATAGCTCATAGCTCATTGGATAGATAGACAGGCTGATAGAGATGGACCCTGCCCACATGGGCTTTCACTATACTAGAAGTTGCTGCACTGATTGGATAGTGTCAGTGCAGGTATCCCTTCCCCCCCCAACTGCTAACATACATCTGGGCCTTCATTGCAAACTGCTAGTAATGTATTCATAATGTCCTGATCAGTGGGGATGGAACTACTCTGTTAACCAACTGGTTTGACTTTGTTCTAATCCTAAGGGCATTATCCAGGCAGTCTCCTGCTATTCACCCTTTTACCCCTATACGGGGATCTGGTCTTCGCTGCAGGGGAACCGAGATTGTATAAGCCCCGCCCAAAAGAGGGTGGTCTCTAGTGGGTTTGCTGTTCCTAGGGTGGGGCTTAAATGTCCAAAAATTATCAACAATTATGTTGTATGTGTATTGCCCAGGTGGTGACATGACATGAAGCTTCTGGGCTTCCATCTACTATGTTCCGATTATAATACTCGTGTATTCTCATGAAGTAGAAGGACCTTTGGGCGCCCTGAGGCTCCAGAGACGAGGTGCAACTGCTACCTCCACATCCTCAATAGTCAAAACCGGAAAACCCCTTTAAAGTGGCCCTGGAGGAAAAAAAAAAATTAGGAGCAATTGTAGGCAGTCCAAATTGACACAAGTAGGTGATGTCAGCAATACCATAACACAAAACACCATCCCAGCAGAACCAAGTACCACAGCGCAGCGCAATGTATTGCCCCCGAAAGCTGGCCCTCTGTGGTGGCTATCAATAGCTGCCATTTTCTGTCCTCCTGCTCCAGTTGTCTCTGAGATATGTTGCAGTGGTCTTAAGTGTTGAGATGCGGGCCACAGTAGTTGAATTAAGGAGAACATGTGCGTTCGCTGGACGGTTACATGAGTACCTGATTCTCACAGCATTATGTACCCGGCCAGAGTCATAGAGGAGGGCTTGGCCGGCTCCCTGGTCATCGGCCCACCGGGAAATTTCCCTGCCAATACCTGTGAATTTGGACGTATAGTGCACTTTAATTTCAGTCCATTTCTATTCCAGGCCTTTCAGCCTCAATGCTCTCGCTACACACAGAAGAATTTCTTGAGCTCCTCTCCACCGCACAGACCAGGCGTCTGGATGAGCAGAGAGCAATGCTGCCCGATCGGGTTCTTCCACCCAAGAGACACTTCTCGGTTCCCAATCGCCGACAGTTTTCCCTCCCATCTGACGAAAAAGGAATTGTCACAGAGCTGCGGCGCAGGAGGGGGACATCTTGGGCTGGACGGAGTTACAGGAAGAAACCTCCATCAATCAAAATTCCAGCCCAGGAGGATCTGTACAACACCATCTTAGGTCATCAGGTATGAATGGTCTGAAGCCTTCATCTGTATTGGTATAGATACTCATCATATAATGTCTCTGTTATGACCAGTGGGTGGGAACCCACTGCTCCATGTGAGAGCAATGTCGGAGCACACCCCGGGTTCTTCACATGATACCTCTGATGGTGAAGAGAGACTTTCCTGAGTAGAGTACCAGGTGCAACCTCAGAAATGGAATTGGAACACGAGGTAATCAGGACCAGAGTGTGAACCCACTGGACTGACCTCCAGGTGACACAATACACACCAGTGGATGCTGGGAGGCCAGAGGCTGATCAGATGGAGACATAGTCAGTGTACAAAGGCAGAAGTAAGGACATTCGACAGTCAGGCAAAGTCCGTAAACGTAGATCAGGGTTAGGGCAGGCGGCAATCGGGCAAAGTCTGTAATATGTCATTCAAACTCCGGTACACAGCAAGAACCAACAGAACACCTTAGCTTAAACAGGAAACTAGACTAGCTAGGAACCAAAGTTGCTCAGGCGCATTCCTGTAGAACAGGGGTGGGGAATCTTTTTGCTGCCGAGGGCCATTTGGATATTTGTAACATCGCCCGGGGGCCGTACAAAATTCTCAATGTAAAAATTTGACTGCTATATTTGGTCCAACATATAAATGACTTAGGGGTAAGTTACAGAAATTGCACTTCTAAAAATCTAGAGCGCTGTATTTTTGCAGCACAAAATGGCACTTGCGGTATATATATATATATTATCTATAGTACAGGCGCCATTTTGACCACATATAGCTGTCAATATTTAAATTGAGAATGTTATATATTTAGCTCTTTATTTGGCATTAATGGCAGCCAAGAGGGGTCCAGGGAGGGGGTTCACCTAGCTTCCACTCTCCTGCCACTGTCCCTACATTTGTCCCTTTCTCAGACTCAGATCTGTCCCCACCTCCATCAGCCGTAAATCAGCTTCCTATCAGACCCCCCGCCTACGTCAGCCTCAGATCAGACCCCATCAGACCCTCCCTAGCCTCAGATCAAACCACCAATAGGCCCCCCAGCCTCATATCAGACCACCAATAGGCCCCCAGCCTCAGATAAGACCACCAATAGGCCCCCCAACCTCAGATCAGACCACCAATAGGCCCCCAGCCTCATATCAGACCACAATAGGCCCCCAGCCTCATAGACCACCAATAGCCCCCCAACCTCAGATCAGACTCCCATCAGACCCTCCCTAGCCTCATATCAGACCACCAATAGGCCCCCAGCCTCATATCAGACCACCAATAGGCCCCCCAGCCTCAGATCAGACCACCAATAGGCCCCCAGCCTCAGATCAGACCACCAATAGGCCCCCCAGCCTCAGATCAGACACCAATAGGCCCCCAGCCTCAGATCAGACCACAATAGGCCGCCTCAGATCAGACCACCAATAGCCCCCCAGCCTCAGTCAGACCACCAATAGGCCCCCAGCCTCATATCAGACCACCAATAGGCCCCCAGCCTCAGATCAGACCACACCAATAGGCCCCCCAGCCTCAGATCAGACCACCATAGGCCCCCCAGCCTCAGATCAGACCACAATAGGCCCCCCAGCCTCAGATCAGACCACCAATAGGCCCCCCAGCCTCAGATCAGACACCAATAGGCCCCCCAGCCTCAGATCATCAGACCACCAATAGGCCCCCCAGCCTCAGATCAGACCACCAATAGGCCCCCAGCCTCAGATCAGACCACCAATAGGCCCCAGCCTCATATCCAGACCACCAATAGGCCCCCCAGCCTCAGATCAGACCACCAATAGGCCCCCCAGCCTCATATCAGACCATCAATAGGCCCCCCAGCCTCATATCAGACCCACCAATAGGCCCCCCAGCCTCATATCAGACCACCAATCAGCCCAGGCCCCCCAGCCTCATATCAGACCATCAATAGGCCCCCCAGCCTCATATCAGATCACCAATAGGCTCCCCAGCCTCAGATCAGACCATCAATAGGCCCCCCAGCCTCATATCAGACCACCAATAGGCCCCCAGCCCCATGATGGAGGCGGTCATTAGCATTTTCTGGCAGGTGGCCAGGGGCCGGAGGTTCCCCACCCCTGCTGTAGAAGGAGATGCCTTTAAATACTTCCTGCAGACTAGCCGTAGGCTGGGGAAGATAGGCGGCGTGTGCATGCTGCCTCATATAGGGAGAGATACGCCCACAAACACCCTATATACATACAAGGAACTCTGAGCCAAAGTGCAAGCTCTGCTCAGAGCCAGGAGGGAAATGCTGGTGGCAGGAATTCAGACCACAGGCATGGAGTAAAATCAAAATTAACTCCTTAGTGATCAGAGTATTTTGATTCTGAATGAGCTTTTGCAAACGCCCTAAATTCTTTGAGCTACTAAAAATTTTTTGCATCATTTTGAATCAGCTGAGAAACTAAGATTAGATTCGTTTTCATTGTCCTCATCCTCAGCACAGATTTCGTATTCCTTTTAGTTTGGGAGGAGCTTCCTCCTGTGCTTATTATCTCCCCCCGCTGTATTATTTGGCCGACTTATTTTACTAAAAGGAGCGGAGGAAGGGAAGTGACCGCTTCTCTGAGGAAATATTTAGCTTCAAAACAGGCTGTGACCTTTCAACCCTATTCAACTGTTGACCTAATACTGCCCCCTATGGGTAAAAAATTGTTTGACAATTCTCTGAAATAAGGGAGACCACTCGTTACTCCTGGAATCTGCTCCAGAAAATGCGTGGCACCTCCTGGAAAGCCGCCCTAGATGAACATTAACTGTGTGTAGAATCGGGATGACCCAGACTCAGTGCACCTTGAGGGGGCAGCACCATGTCACCAAAAAGGTGTGTCAGGAGGTGTATTAACCCCTGGAAAAATTTGGTGCTCCCACGGGCCTCCAAGAAGCCAATTTGCAAAATTCATGGTCTGATGCTCAGAATATTTTTACATTACAGAGGGTTAGGAATTAGATTTTTTTATAATGAGGTCACGGGTGAAGTTTTTAGCGCAAAATGCAATGGAAATAATTTCCAGGAAGAACCACAGGAAAAGACAATGATTTGGCTCAGAAACTGGAATTCAGAATGGAAACAGAGGTCAGTGGGGGAGGAATGGAGGAGGTCACTGGATATGGAGATAGCACTTAGAGGAAAGAGAAGGATTATGTAATGTAATTACCACTGAGAAGCTAAGCCGATATCTGGGGAGCCGTGATACTTTACTAAGGTATTTTATCATCATCCTATGTATGAAATTTTTTTATTATTTTTCTCCAAAAATGTTTAAAAAATGACTATATCAGGGGTCAAGTTTTCACTCGACATCTGCCATTCCTTATCAAACCAGTTGTGAAGCTCTGCCATAGCATTATGGTAAATACAGTGCTTTTCTGGTTGCCTAATGTTAATAATAATAATATGGTGCCCTCTGAAGCAAGCTGGTACCCCTCTCGTCAAAGGGTAGAGCCATCTGGGACATTGATGACATATCGCTAGGATTCACAGCTAAGGGACTGCCGGAAAATGGAGTGTGCATTGCATTCTCCATTCACCTCTATGGGACTTCCAAAAATAGTCGTGCATGCTCGTTCGGCTATTTTCGAGGCTCCCATAGAGATGTTCTGTGCGCTCTCCTTCACTTCAGAGGGCGGATTCTCTAGATAGGAGCAAGTCCTAGAGGTGTGACCTGCACCTGACATTAATGGCACATCCTAGTGAGATATGCCATCTCAATGTGCCTGATGGGCCAACCCCTTTAAGGATGTGTTTTATACCATTACACATTTTATTTATGTGTGCATAACGCTCCTTTACAGACCTAGCGCACATATAGCATAAGTCCTGTATGCAGTCTGATCCTGCTTCTTGACAAAGTACAAAATGGGGCAAATAGAGTGATAAAATATAAGACTGCAGGATCAGACTACACACAAGGTATGTTTGTGGTCTGTAACTGTGGAGACGCATAGATGTGAATGGGAGCTGTATACTCAAAATGGTATTTTGTCATTTTAGATGCACTGGCAAAACCAAAAAAGGCCATCCTTGTAATAGTATACACACCCTTAAAAGCTTCATAGAGTTTGAATAAAATAAATGGAATAATGCTGTAGAATACTTGGTAAATCTTTTCGTATTCTCGTTCCTTTACAGTCTCAGCGAATGAATGACCAACGCAGCTCCCCCCCAATTCCTCAAGCCGCTGCAGATCTGTTTGAGATTTTATTCCGCCTTCAGGGAAATCGTCTGGATGAACAAAGAGTGGAACTGCCTGAGGCACTAGGGGGCGCATGCTCTTAAGAAATAATTAGCTGATGGGTTTTCTCTACCCTCCTCTTGAAACCGAAATCATCTGTCCCACCGTATCCAACTTCAACATTGAGAAGTTGTCTCTTAATGGACAGAAGACTGTTTCCTTTATTTTGGCCACTGTACAAGGTGGAAGAAGTGGAAACCAAGAAGGAACTGAACCACTTTTCTGGGTTGTTTCTATGAGAAAGAATGGTGAAGATATTTTTTTTACCAATCGGGGTCAAAATTAACTTTGCATAAAGTCTGTGCCTTTAAGAAAAATTTGGTTGAGCCGATCTGATCTAGCTAAGGAGGAGAAGTCTTGTATCCTCCTTGGATCTTCTAGAGAAGATCTGCTGTGACGTCTAGAGAAGAGTCAACCCAATAATAAGTACCTGGCTTGCAGCTTATAAACAGTTGACTTTTTATGCAGGCAAACAAGGCATGTGCCTAAGATGGTGATATCAGAAGGCAGGAAAGACCTTAATTTTTTACATTTGTTCATGTTTTGAAAATTTGATGGAAGATTATAAGATGTCTGGGTCTAAGAGTGCTTGGTACCATTGCTTTGACAGCCTAACTTCAATTGCTCATAATCTGTATTTCTTTTGTTAAAGGGGTTATCCCACGAATCATGTAAAAAATTAAAATCAGACATCATATAGTACATGACAATACCTTTCTAACAAAGCTAGAACCAGCCCTGTACCTCACATGGACCCAGAGATCTCCTCATTCATTGATCTGCTAGATTTATATCAAGCTGACAGCTGAAGGGGAGTGTCTTTTCTGCTGCAGCTAAGGGGGCGTGTCAGCTCTACCTATCACAGCTCAGGGGGCGTGTCTCTGCTCTCCCTATCACAGCTAAGGAGGCAGTTAAAAGTTAAAACTGAGCATGTGCGGCCTTCTCAGTGAATAGGTCAAAGAAATAAGAAATTTAAGTGGTCCTATACAGATACATGTTATTGAATAACTCAGTAGCTATACAAAATTTTTAATGACATGCAATTACAAAAGTGTTCAGATCCAGGTGCTGGTTTGAAAACTGTAGAATATTTTTAGTGAGACAACCCCTTTAAGTCATAAGTGGACAAAGAATGATTTGGGACCAAACATGAGCCCCCTAACTTCCAGTACTATTTTTGCTTTTGCAGGCTCTCCACCTGAACTTGGGGGAGAGTTGTAATTGATCAAGGGGATGTGAGAACCCCCTGGGGATGGGGCCCTTGGTCACCTCCCTGATGGTCAATCCACCGTCTGCTGAAGGTATATTCTGTACAATGTAGCACTTCAAGTTGCTTTTAGTGAGTGATCACAGCGTACAGTACCATCGAGCTAAGTGGTGACAAGGCCTTACCTGCTGTATTGTACACTGCCTTTCTTTGCTGTACAGGCTTGGCTATTGTAGTGTATTGTATGAGACTGATGTAATAGGATTTTCACATTAGGCAGTATAACTATTCTTATAATAGGACCTTTTACACGTTTTTATGAAATTGATTATTCTTAATTTTCAACCACTACTTTGAAATAAATTGTCAAATGTTCCTGATTACACTGACCAGAGCTTTAGATCTGTAGATGACGTATCCGTGACTAGGGCCTCAGCCCCTTCTGTTCTCATTCTCAGTTCCGCAGGTCTCATAGCTCCCAGGAACTTGGTGTATAGATGATACATGCTGGGAGATGTAGTGCTTACACCAATCAATGTAGAATGAAAATATCTCCCAGAATGCAGTGTACCGGACGCTGCTAAGGGTATATCTGTCAGTACATGTAGCAGTGGAGTCCATTATGCACATTGGAATCCATCATACGGTAGGTATGGCACAGCACTGTGTCTTTTATGAACGGAAGCCACAATGCATGTGACAACAAAGCCTTGAAAATTAAAGTTTTCAAAATCCGTCAGGTTTCTTCATGGTGCTTAATCACCCTTGCCTTAATTTGAAAGTTGCATTTTCATCTTTATTTCTTAGTTTGTAAAGGTCAGCACTTTCTCCATCTTAATATAGTTTAATGAAATCTGATTACTATAGCATTGAGTTGTCCTGCATTAGTAATCAGATTTTTCGAAAATTACTTAATGCAGAACCTGTTCATAAATTCTCTTCTTGTACATCTTCTGAGATTTTAGTTAGATCCGACAAATTGTAGTCTTACTTACTTCGAAAGTCCTAAACACAATAAGAATGATACCTACCCAGCTAATAACTAGAAGCTAGTTCTCATTATGCATGATGCAGATGCAGACCTTATGTCCTAACCCGGGGCAGACTGAATTGTTGGACTACCAAGTAAGTAGTGGACCACCACCAGAAGCTGTCATTTGGCTGGCATACGTTTCACTCCACTGACAGTCCATTGAGGCAGAATTATAACCATGTTTTAATAGGGTTTCCAATGCATTGTCCTGTTCAGACACACCCTTTAGGCTAGGGCTACACGGCGACAGTTGTCGCGCGACACCTGTCGCAGCCAGGATCCCTGAGTAGCGGGGATCCTATAGAGATGAATGGGATCGCCGCGGCAGTCGCAAGAAATCCAACACGGTTGGATTTCTTGCGACTGCCGCGGCGATCCCATTCATCTCTATGGGATCCCCGCTACTCAGGGATCCTGGCTGCGACAGGGTGTCGCGCGACAACTGTTGCCGTGTAGCCCTAGCCTTAGAACAAAACACCAATGATGATCAGATTGTGAGGTATTCTGTTGCTGGTGTTTCCGGGTTAAGCTGTAAATCCTCATTGAAATCAATGGTCCGTTGATGTACAGCAGAGATGAACCGCATTCTCCAGAGGGAGAGCTGCTGTTTGTAGTAGCTCTCCACCATGACTCATAGGTGGAGTCTTGAGTGGGATACTTCATCTCTGCTATGTCCATATGGCTTACAGGCATAGAATATGGATGGTCTTAAATCAATAACCCCTCCATACATAGGGTAGCCCCCTCTGTAATAGGAGCCACTATGAGATACAGTGCTATATAGGCCATCACTAATTACATTTCACATTCAAATGTAGTGTTTTGTATCTGCTATAAAATCTCATCAATAAAGGCAAATGTTTTAATACATTACGTGATCGAATTGTGTTCCCTCATCCTCTATTACAACGACCTTGGGCTTTATTCACATGTCTATGATTATGTCTCTGACAAGATTGTCAAAGTTTCATCTGTGAAGATGTCAATGGAGTTCCCATTGTGAGTCCATAGGGAGTGAAAACCATTGAGAAAACCTGGATGCAATCCTGTCAGTGGTTTTCACAGAACCCCAGACTTCAATGGGTGTGTTTGGTCTGGATTACAGATGAGTGAATCGGTTTGTAACGAGCTTCCCAATAATGTGTCTGCAAGACAAACCTGAAGCTTTTATGGTTCACTTTGGACGAGTCCCGTAAAACAGCACACAGAACCATTTTACTGCACACGTCGGTGGGAAAAAAATACTGATGCTCACATGAACCTATGAGGAAATGGTGGGGGGGGGGAGCTTGCCCTGATTGGCTAACAGGCTGCCAATCAGTGGAGCAGCAGGCAGGGATCTGCCCTTGCAGAACATCATTCAGTGTTGGGCTCTGAATGAAGGTGGTTGGGTGTAGCAATGTCTGACAGAAAACGATCTTAGGGACAGTGTACAGTCACAATCAAGCTTCTATTCTAGTGTCAGGGATACTGAAAGGAAAGACTAGAAAGAAAAAGAATTGTGTAGAACAGGGAAACGTAGGGAAGGTTTTCAGCCACAGAGTGAGGAGCTGAGGCTGGTTGTGACAGGCAGTGCCTTCTAACTGCAGTTACTGCCTTATGATACAGCTGCAGCAGAACCTCAAACACAGCGACCTGCAAGAAATTTTTTTTTCTCATTTGAACAAAAAGAAATTTGTGTTTTTTTTCCAAACATGAAGTTTCTCTAGGCTCAGTGCCAGCTTTTTTCCAGTACAATTAACATTATGCTGCAGTGCTGACTGTTGAGCAACTAGTGTATATTTTTTATTCAGTGCATCATATCTGTCCATGCTAAATGCATGGCATTATGTAATGAACAGTGGGTGTGGACCCACAGCTCCAACTAACCAGTTTGACTTTGGCCTAAACCTTAGGGCGTTGAACTTGACCCCTGGTTTTCACCCGGTACAGGGATCTGGACTTCACTGCAGGGAACCAGCCAGGCCGCTACCTCCTGGAGTAGTCCTGGTGTAGTTGGCTGCTGACCCATGGGGGTCAGAGGGTCAAAGCACCATGCATGAGGTCAGATCCCTGCTGTTATTTGAACATTCAACTTTTAACACATAAAAACACAAACATGGAACCAAACAAATCTGAAAGCACAGATAATATATGAAGGGCCCATAGGAAGGTTTCCATAACAAACACATATCTGAGTTCCATTGAACTCATAAAAAAAAATGTTGGCACCATATAAAAAAAAAATAAAAAATCCCTAATGTGCATTATATTAAAAAAAAATCTCAAACACCTTTAGGGCCCTTTCAGATGACCGTGTTTCACGGCCGTATATGGGCCGTGAAAGCCCAGCTTGTGCTGCCCCAGAGGACGGGAGCCCACGGCGTAATTGGTTGCTATTGTTTCGGCGGTGGCCTCAGGAAGCGCACAAAGAAAAAAAAAAGGAAATTTCAGTCAGCACATCCCAGAGCGCAGGTGCTGGTTGCTATGGCTAAATACATGTCAAAGGAGAATACATAAATTGCAGCCGCACACCGCTACCAGATAAAGCACAAAATGCCGTAGTGATATAGAATATTCCAAAGCTCATGCTATGCTTGTTTAATAAATTATCTGAGCCCATTCACCATAGTCGTCAAGGTGGTCTCTGCAGAATGGGAACCTAACACTTTGTCCTACCTGTTACGTGCCAGTCTTGGCTTCCATATAATCAGGGGGTGTTTTGTTCCACATGCATGTAATGTCCACTTGCCTTTTGCCAGGAAGCGCACGGTGTCATAGCAACCAATGGCGCCGTGCGCTCCTGTCCTCTGGGGCCTTATACTTTAATTTCTTGCTGTGGCTTCATATATCACACACAGTTCATGGCCACATAACACTTCACACAGCTTTGCTCACAAGCCGCACCTACCCCGGTGTCTGCAGCATCACATACTCAGCAGTCCCCACCTGGGGCCTCTTATCTCTGAAGCAGGCATCCACCCAGTTTTCTTGAAAACACATGCAAACACCTAGAAAACCATCCTGTCCTGTTACAAAGAAACATTTATGTTATGTTAATTAAAGGGGTTATCCAGCCCATAATAATGATGACCTATCCTCAGGAGACCCAGTACTCCAGCCGATCAGCTGTTTGAAGAGGAGGCGGCGTTCACATGGAGTGCCTCCTCCTTGTCTCACAGCTGACCGGCGGGAGTGCCAGACCCTTACTGATCAGATATTTATAACCTATCCTGAGTAAACTGTGCCTTATGTGTGCATATAGGCTGTAGTAAGGTCATTATAGTGGGCCCTGCCTTCTGAGCTTGAGAAGATGTGAGCCTTGCTGCTTGGAGGCCCTGTTGTCTCAGGCAGCTGTTATAGGAAGTCCTTCTGCAGTACTCTAATACAGGGGGTATCTGGAAATGATTTGTAATGTAATGTCAGACAGCTGCTGCCAAGGCCAATGGGTGCATCAAAAGGGGCATAGATGCCCTTGATGAGAACATAGTCCTGCCACTTTACAGATCACTAGTCAGACCACACATGGAGGACTGTGTACAGTTCTGGGCTCCTGTGAACAAGGCAGACATAGCAGAGCTGGAGAGGGTTCAGAGGAGGGCAACTAAAGTGTGTGTAAGAGTGTCTGCATATGGAATAGAAAAGAAAAAAAGAGGCAGTGCCTTATGTGTGAGATCAGGATATGACAATAGTATCACAGTATGTACTGCATTTACATCTGTGTGTTGTGGGAGTCACAACACGCTAAGAGACTGCTGTAATTTTATACCACACATTGAGCAGTTCCTTAGGACCGCAGCCTCGGTTCCTCAGTTGCTTCACAATGTGGACAGTGAGCCACAAGCTCAAACTAGAAGAAGTCCAGGCGCTATCAAAATCCAGGAGCTATCACCAGAAGACTTGTAGACAGGTACGTATAAAATGTAATTCCTTTATTTGGTCACCAACGTGTTTTAAGGGCGGATAGCCTTCTTTGTCAGGCATATTCACATTAAAAGAGTCATACAGATCAAGAAATGTTCAGATCAAATAAGTGTTTTGGCAAGTAGACCAGTGTGTTAGGTCAAAGGTAGAGGAGACGGGGATCAACATTCAGGGATAACCTTAGACAATATGCATTTTTTGTAGTTAAAAAAATTAGTGTACAAGAGAATCTTAATAATTCTTGTGAGGAATCTGGAATTATGATCTGATGCCAGCCATGATCTAATTCCAGCTATTTGCTGTCAGATAGCAGAGGTAATAAACTCCCCAGAGGACACTACTTCAAATGTGTACAATTCATACCTCAATCAGCCAGCATAGAGGCCAACCACCAGCAGGGGGTGTCAGCTTATTACCCAGATCACTCAAATCCTTCAGACATCATGGAACGGGGAGTTCATAATGAATTATGAATAGCCCGTCCATCACAGGCATAAACCAGTTACATATCTGCGACTCTGGTACAAAGGCGGAGGTGCCCCTGGTTGCAGTTTGGGAGTCGGATGCCAGGAAGGGGAGATACAGAGATCTCCCAACAGGAACCTAATAATGACGCCATGTTTGGTCTCTACCTGTAGCCGGAACTCAGGCGGATCTGTTGGTCCCAGAACAATTTCCCTGTGACCTTCCGGTCTGGAGCTATGGGCCATAATGGCTTTTGTTGGCCTTTTGACTTCCAGGACCAGGAAGGAGGGATTAACTCCGCCCGGAAGGAGGGAGGGGAGTGGCCGACTACAGGTAAAAAAAGCCCATGCAAGCCAGAGGCCAGGGTCTTTTTCTGAAAGAGGTCACATCGAGTAATGTGTTTGGAGGGACAGTGGACCAACTGCTGACATCACTGCCCCCAAGTGACTAGAGCCAAGCATTACAGCAAACCAGAATTCATCATAACCCAAAGGACTACTCATTCACCTGGCAACTGCCTCTTGCTCTGTTTAACCCTGTTGTATCATAGCACCTGTATTTGCACATCCAACTACTGTATCTATTCTCTGTGTATCTAGTGTTCTGTCTAGTGTGCCCTTAGGGCAGTTAAATATATAATTTAATCTTGTGCAATTCTTGTATCTTGGTCACGAATCCCCACGTCCGTGTTTTGGCATAGTTATACACTGTGGGTTGGTTTCTCTCCCTATATAATCACGGAGCCAACCGGGCTTATATCAAATGAGGAACTGGTGGCAGTCTACCGGGCTGAGAAAGCTCTGTTTCACTGGGGTAGTGAAAAGGCTCTCTGCTTGTCAGGGTTGGCCTCCCTGTGACCGCGTGGACAGGAGGCAGCTGTGTAAAGTGTACCAAGCTGACCTTATGTGCTCCTAGGGAGGGCGTAACATCACATCTTAAAAACCAGTGACTAAATCGTATATAGTGAGCTCGACGTAGTTGATGTCAGACGGGGCCACAAGGTGTGGTATTCATCATAATTGTGAAGGATAAAAACAATTCTAAAAAAAATTAATACGAAAGTATAACATGAGTTAAAAGAATGTACATGAGGTACTCTTGGGATGAATATTTTATTGGGAGTTTAAAAATACTGGATTCTCAATAAAGTATTTTATATACTATAATTTAATGAAAAATAATGTTTTTATGTGTGCGTATACCAGTTTTGCCCACAAGAGGTCACTATAGGGCTATAAACGACATGATAGGAATAGACTGCACTGAAAGATTGTTGCAAATTATTTGCCAGAAGATACATTTTAAAAATAAGTGTAGACAGTTATAAGAACATGTAAACATTTCTCTTCTGGAGATGGGTAACATATTGGAGGATGTGATTAACCCTTTCAACCCCGGGGCTGTTTTCACCTTCCTGCCCTGGCCATTTTTTGCTAATTTGACATGTGTCTCTTGATGTGGTAATAACTTTGCGACACTTTAACTTATCCAGGCCATTCTGAGACTGTTTTCTCATCACATATTGGGCTTTACGACAGTAGTAAATTTGTGGCAAAATATTTAATTTTTTTTTTTTTTTTAAATACCAAATTTAGCAAAAAGTTGGAAAAATTTGCAAATTTCCAAATTTCAGTTTCTCTACTTTCAAAATACATAGTAATACCTCCAAAAATAATAATTATTTTACATTTCCCATATGTCTACTTTATGTTGGCATCATTTTATAAATGTAATTTTACTTTTTTAGGAAGTTAGAAGGCTTAGAAGTTTAGAAGCCATTTTTCAAATTTTCTACAAAATTCCCAAAACCATTTTTGTAAGCACCAATTCAGATATATATAGATATAAATATAAAGTGATTTTCAAGGGCTTACTTAATGGAAACCACCCATAAATGACCCCATTTTAGAAGCCTTTAGGTGTTCTACAAGAATTAAAAGAAAATGGAGGTGAAATTTCACAATTTCATTTTTATGCAGAATTTTCATGTTAATCAATTTTTTCTTGCAACACAGCAAGGGTTAACAGCAAACTAAACCTCAATATACATTACCCTGATTCTGCAGTTTACAGAAATACCTCATATGTGGTGGTAAACGTCTCTATGGGTTTATGGCAGTGGTCAGAAGGAAAGGAGCGCCATACGGATTTTGGAGGCAGATTTTGCTAGAATGGTTTTTAGGCACCATTTTGTAATTGAGAGACCCTGACGTACCCCTACATTGGAAACCCTCAAAAAGTTACATTTTGGAAACTACACCCTTCAAACAATATATTAAGAGGGGTACTGACCATTTTGACCCCCTAAGCGTTTTTACGGAATTTGGAAACACTTAGATGTGAAAATGAAAAGTTTAATTTCTTCCAATAAAATGTTTCTTTAGTCCCAAATTTTTCATTTTCACAAGGGGTAACAGGAGAAAAGCACCCCATAATTTGTTACCCATTTTCTCCTGAATACGGAAAAACCCCATATGTGGTGGAAAACCGCTGTGGGGGCACATGGCAGGACTCAGAACGGAAGGAGTGCAATATGGATTTTGCAGCACAGATGGATTGGTTTGCGGGAGCCATAAGTTTTTATTTTTTTTAGTTATTGTCTTATGTGGGGGCTCATTTTTTGCGGGATGAGGTGACGTTTTCATTGGTACCATTTTGGGGGACTTTTTGATTGCTTAGTATTACACTTTTTTGTGAGTCAAGGTGAAAAACATAGCTGTTTTGGCATAGTTAAATTTTTTTTTACAGCATTCACCTGAGGGGGCAAATCATGTGATATTTTTATAGAGCAGGTTGTTACGGATGTGGTGATACCCAATATGTCTACCATTTTTATTTTTATTAAAGAGGACCTCCTGACATGTCTGTTTTAATAGCTTCATGCATCCCCCATGTAATAACAATTCTGGAGCATCTATTCCTATGTCTCTATGTTGTGCCATTCCTTTATTATTTCTACTAGAAGTTATGAATGAATTGCTATTTGCCTTCAGTAAGGGTACAGAGGGGAGGTAACCAGTTAGGGGTGTGTACCTGCACAGTCTGACAGTGGCAGCACTGATTGGATAGAGTCAGTCTGTGCAGGTACACACCCCCAACTGGTCACCTCCCCTCTGTACCCTTACTGCAGACTGCTAGCAATTCATTCATAACTTCTAGTAGGAATAATAAAGGAATGGCACAACATAGAGCCATAAGAATAGATGTTCCAGAATTGTTATTACATGGGGAATGTGTGAAGCTATTAAAACAGACATGTCAGGAGCGGGGAGAGGTCCTCTTTAAATTTTACACATTAGATGCATTTTTGAACAGAATTAAATCTTGTTTTTGTGCTGCCATTTTCAGAGAGCTATATTTTTTTTTATTTTTCAGGCGATTGTCTTAGGTAGGGTCTCATTTTTTGTGGGACAAGATGACGGTTTGATTGGTACCATTTTGGGTTAAATATGCCTTTTTGATCGCCTGCTATTACACTTTTTGTAAGGGAAGGTGACCAAAAAAATGGCTGTTTTGGCACTGTTTTTACTGCGTTCACCTGGCGGGTGGATCATGTGATATATTTATAAAGCCGGTCGATACGGACGCGGCGATACCTAATATGTCTATTTTTCTTTTTTCCCCTATTTTTTTACAATTTTTTAAACTTTATTTTGTGAAAAGGACGCTTTTTTAACTTGAAATTTTTTTTGTAAAACTTTATTTTTTTTACTTTTTCACTTTTTTTTTTTTTACATTTTTTTTTTTACTTTTGGGGGTCTGAACCCCTGCACAATGCATTACAATACTTCTGTATTGTAATGCATTGGCTGTAAATGTATTACTCAATGTAATACACTTACAGCCTTCTGCCTGTGAGATCCAGGGGGCTGGATCTCACAGGCTTCCGTAGATGCCAGCCGGATGCCTAAGGATTCCCGTCACAGCAGCGCGGGGACCCGATGGACACCCCTTCCTACCACCCGCATCGCATGTGCCGCGGTCAGCGCTGACACATGAAGGGTTATTGCACCAGCATCGGTGTTTTCACCTATGCCGATGCATACAGCAGGGGTCCGGCTACTGGGCACAGCCAGACCCCACCGCTGATCGGGCGGGCGCAGCTCCTGCACCCACCCGATCAGCACGCCGTAGCACTACGGTGCTGGTCGGGAAGTCACTTCCCTCAGCGCCATACATGTCGGGAATTTGTATAACAACTTTTTATTTTTTGTGGAACTATAGTTAAAAAAGCTGTTACATAAATTTAATCAAAAATCAAATCCAAAACAGAAAAGTGAACAACATGAATGTTTTTGACAAATTCAAATAGGCTCATCTTGCCAAGGCACAGAAGCAGCCGAAGAGATAAAAAATTTAGGCAAATTGATCCCGCATGCGATTAACAGCAGTTGTTGATCTTGGCCCAGGTTGACATGTATCCACAGGTGTAGCAACTGACATGGGGTCTAAAGGCAAAGGCTCTTTGGTCAGTACATAATTGTGCAACACAACACATGCTTTCACAACGTCATCCACTGCCTCTATTTGTAATTGTATTGGCCTAGTGAATGTTTTCCATTTGGCAGGAGCGTAGCTATAGCCTCATGGGCCCTGGTGCAAGAGTTCAGCCTGGGCCCCGTTGTCTCAGTGCTTTGTGTGTCTTCCTATGTGGCACAAGGGTCTTTGGGCCCCCTCAGGCTCCTGGGCCCGGTAGCGACTGCTACCTCTGCACCCCCTATAGCTACGCCCCTGCCATTTTGCAACCAAAATGCCAAAAGCACACTCGACCATTCTTCATCAGAATCATTTGTTCGTCCAAAAGCTCCAATGTCAACAGCCACAAATTTGTATTGTGCATCTGCTATAGCCATTACTAAGACAGAGAAATACTTTTTACAGTTGAAAAAGGAAGATCTACTACGTGGGGGCTTCATAATTCTCACATGCTTTCCGTCCACTGCCCCAAGACAATTTGGAAACTGTGTGACCTCCCAAAACTTGTCAGCTATGCTGGCGAGTAGGAGGGGGAATAAATTCTTCACGCAGAAGATTCCATATTGCCCAGCATGTGTCTTTAAGTATGTATCAAGTGGTTGATTTTCACCCGTGGCCAGAAACCTAGGAAACAAAACATTAATACATTTTTTATAAAGCACAACAACTTTCCGTTCAGTGGTCAACAATCAGCCTTCAGGTTGAAGTACTACACACCAGGTAGCTGAAAATCAAAATTGCCATATAATTGCTCACATCAAAAAGAATACGAGACCCAAACTTTGTTGAAAGACTATGTATTTTACCCATGATTTTTTTATAAATTATGGTATACAACCTTTCTGGCTTCCAATAACTGAAAGTACTACTTTGATGTTCTGTTCTAAACAGAAAGAAAAAAATTGGTAGTCAAGGTAAACCATCAGTTCGCAACACATGGGGACAGTACCGGTGGCCTATAAAATCTGTTTGTCCACGCAATATTGTCTCTTGACATATTTCACTATTCCTATATTCTCAATGTATTTTACAAATGTTATCTTAATTGGGGCTAATTGAAAATATGTACCGTATTTTTCGCTTTATAAGACGCACTTTTTCCCCCCCAAAAGTAGGGGGAAAAAATTGCCCTGCATCTTATAAAGCGAATACACTTGAGCGCTTCCATTATGGTGATCTGAGGTCTGATGGGGCACAGTGGGCTGATATGGGGGCACAGTGGGCTGATCTGAGGTCTGATGGGGGCACAGTGGGCTGATCTGGGGGCCGATGTGGTTCTGACATAGAGGGCTGATGGGGTTCTGACATGGAGGGCTGATATGGGGGTCTGATATGAGGTGTGATGAAAAATATTTTTTCTTATTTTCCTACTCTAAAATCTGGGGTGCGTCTTATCATCAGGTACGTCTTATAAAGCGAAAAATGCAGTATATAAAAAATGGTGTAACAAAAATAAAAAATCGCTAGGGAAATAAAGAAATGATAAGTAGAATAATACATGCCTCAGAGTGAGCATAAGTCGTTCTTCAGGAGTTACACTCCGGCGAAATTTTGTATCCTTGCGCAAACATTGGACATGATCGTCAAAGCTTGAGACACTTACATGTAGACAGTCCAAAAATTTTTGTGGGTGTCTTCTAAGTTCTTGAAAAAGAGTAGAAAACACGCCGCGTGTCATTCGGGCCGATGTAATCGGATGCACCCAATATCGCCATTTTCTTTGACTTATGCAAGCCATTCTCCTGTGTCTGGGTTTCCAAATCATATAGTCCAGTGAAAAAAGGACATGAGCAGGCAGCATAGTTCCACTTCCAGCAAAGAGATGCTAAATCTCAAAATCTAGCACCTTTGTGATAGGGGGGGAAAAAAGCTTTTTACTAGTGATGACCTGTCCTCAGGATAGATCATCAATATCAGAGGGGGCCCCTGGAAAGTTTGCTGTGGGGCCCAGTCAGCTCTAGCTATGCCCCTGAAGTCACTGGTCACCCTGGTCTACATTAGAGCACTAGCCTGATAACCCAGAATTACTGGTGGTCCATGGTTTCCAAAGACATGTGAGATTTAGTTGCTGCTTCTTTTACTTGCCTTAGCTAATTGCTCCCTCTGCGGTCCCGATGCTCCACGGCAGCATATTACCATAGGCTTCATAACTGATCTGCCTTCTTTGTTGGGATGCTCTGTAATATGGGCAGAGGGTCACCTGATGTTCTTCATTGGCACATGTTGTTCCCCTACCTGGTCTTCTCTGTGAGTCAAGCGGCTAATCTGTTTTTGAAACATATTTTTGGTTACATGTAGAGATGAGCGAATCATCCAAAATTTGCTTCGTCGAATGTTCGCCGAATTTTTGTACTTCATACAAATCTATTCGGTCGAAGCTGCGCACAAATCATACGTTATTATGGCATTGTTCTGCGAACATTCGTGCACCAATAACGAACATACAGTTGTTAAAGGTACACAACTTATGTGAACACGTACGCATGAGCATACAATTTGCGTACTATTATCTAGTGATTGCGTAATAAGCAGGCACGCGCGATGCTAGGCCGCGGCATGCACACCTCAGACACAGAGCGAAGTTTTACAAAGGAGGCAGAAAATGACGGGCTTTGCTGGAGAGGAATAATGGAGCAGGAGGAACGCTCTGAGTCTGACCCCTGACTACATATGGATACTGTATCAGCAGATGACAGCAGATCATCCGGCTGAGACTGAGATGAGCGTGCCATCCACTCCACTACCTCATCCACTTTCTCCTCCACTACAATTTTGCGCCTTGGTGGGTTAGCCTGGTGGAACAGTGGCCAACTATTACGAATTCTACAAGTAGAAGCTTCGGCTACAGGTCCTTTGGCACTGCTGCCCTGTGCCACCTTCTCCTGTTTTTTGGAGCTCGAGGTCTGGCTGGAACTAGACACCTTTTGCTTATCCATTCCAGACATTTTTTACTTGACTCTATGGCCCTGCAGCTGGTCTTTGTCCCTGTCTCTCCCTCTCTCTCTCCCTGCCTGATTAATTACTTGCCCTGCAGTATCCCTGATATGTATTATGGATGCCCAGAACAATTACACCACAATTCAGTCCAGAAACTTCAGAACTTCACAGACAGTGCTTCTGCTCATCTCAGCAGTCATAGCACAACTGATGTCACAGGCTTACCAAGCCTGTGAGCCAATCAGAGCAAGCCCTTCCCACTAGGTCAGGTGACCGCTTTCCTCCCGGGCTTTTTGCCGCACGAATAAACTTACAGTAAAAGTTTGCCAATTAACTGAATTCGTATGCATCAGTGTATAAAGTAACTTATACGTAGCATTAACGTACAATTTATTGGGCAAGTACATAGCAAATGCGTACAAAGCTTTAAGAACATTTTCAAATCGAACAGAGCGAATGTCAAAAAATCCGGATTCGCTTTGCAGTAGAAAATTTGTAAGATTCAATACGAATCTACGAAGCGGCGAAAAAATTAGCTCAACTCTAGTTACATGGTTTACCCCTTCACACCCAATTCTGTTCACCATGTTCTCACAGCTTCTATGTGACGGCCTCTTATCCAGGCCTCCCTGTTATTTCGCAGGTTTTCTATAAATGTTCATTATTTCTAGAAAATCCCCAAATTTCAATTTCTCCAGCGTTTAACCCCTTCGCGCCTAGTACACCTGCACACCCCACTAGAAGGCACCCCGGCTAACGTCCACGACCGGCATTAATGCCGATTGCGGACATTTAACCCCTCGGGTGCCGCGGTCAAGCCTGACCGCGGCACCCGAAGGCGGCAAGCACCGGACGCGTATGCTTCCGGTGTTGCTCCGGCTCCCCCGTGTGGCGAACGGAAGAGCTGGAGTATGCCTGCAGCAGCCCCTGTCATACTCAACGACAGGAGGCTGCTGCATAGACTTTCCTATGGAGCCCTTGCCTGTAATAGGGCTCCATAGGAAAGCACTAAAATCATCATAAACTCCATTGTAAGTGCATTGGAGTCTATGATATAAGCAATCAGATGATTGCTTCTTATAGTTCCCTATGGGAACTATATAAAAGTGTAAAAAAAAAACAAAAAAAAAAACCGTAGTTCAAATTACCCCCCTTTCCCGAAAGTAAAAATAAAAGTATTAAAAAAATTAAAAAATACACATCATGGGTATCGCCGTGTGCGAAAACGGCCATATTATAAGAATTAAAAAAAAAAAAGTATTTCCCATACGGAAAAAAGTGAAACGGAAAAAAGTGTCAAAATGGCCGATTCGCCATTTTTTGTCGCTTTTTTTTTAACATTAAATAAAAAGCGATCAAAAAGTCACACACCCCCCAGAATGGTATCAATAAAAAGTTCAGATCGCCCCGCAAAAAATGAGCCCCCATACAGCTCCATACACAAAAATACCAAAAAGTTATAAGGGTCAAGAACTGGGGGGGGGAATAAAAAATGTCCAACTTTATAATTTTTTATCACTATCAAAATGCAAGAAAAACTATACATATTAGGTATCGACGGATTCGTACTGACCAGTAGAATGAAAGTAACTGCTCAGTTTTAATGCACATCGAACGCCGTAAATAAAAAAACCCGTAAAACTGTGGCGGAATTGCGTTTTTTTTAAAAAATTTCACCCGATTTGGATTTTTTTTCCCGCGTCCCACTACACCATATGCAATATTAAATGGTGGCGTTGGAAAGTACAACTTGTCCCGTAAAAACAAGCCCTCATACAGCTATGTGAACAGAAAAATAAAAAAGTTATGGCTGTATCAAGGCAGGGAGTGCAAAACAAAAACGCAAAAACGAAAAAACGAAAAAACCTCCTGGGCTCAAAGGGCTAACCTCTCCAGCCTCACTCTGCCCGGTAACTGCTGATCATCTGTAGAATAATTTTCCTATTGGAGGGAAGTGTAAGCACCGTCCAATCAGAGTGGAGCTCCTCCAGTGAACAGAGTGACTGGGATCCTCTATTACAGCTGCGCTCGTCTGGGGTGACACTTAACGTTCTTGTCACTCGGCGCCCCCAATATATCAGAGGCAGATGATGAAGATGTTCCCCCTCATTGTGCTTCTCCTCCATGTGTCTGCAGTGTATTCTGGTGAGTATGGAGGCTATATGAGAGGATTATTATGTGTATTATGTAGTGTGCACTGCTGTGTATTGTCAGTGCAGTTTATGCATCAGTGTGTTGTAGTCTATAAGACAGTGGAAATCACCGGAGAAGTGGCACATGTAGCCTGCGCCATAGTGATAGATCCTGGGATCGGCTCCAGTGTTCTTCTGTCTGTCACTAGAGATTGGTGCAATCATCGTGTGACAGTATGGCGGTATAACCCCCGCTGCATGGACATAATGTGGAGAACATGGTGGGGGATTACCATGTGCAGATCATGACGTGCGCCAAATATATTATGTGCTACATAATGTAGAGGAAGGGGCGGGGCTAAGAAAAGGGATAAAATGTGCTAAATTTATTGTAGAGGTGGGAAAATTTCTAACACAATTTATTGGTGTGTATTCACATCTGTCATGAGGTCGTGTAAGGAAAGAAATGTAATTGAGCTGCACCAAACACTCTCCATGCGCCATATTCCCTGCATTATAACTTCTACTGAATTATGTCAGGGCTGGAAGCAGAAACATGGAAAAGAATATTCAGGGTTACAGTGCGGGACAGTGTAATATTCAGGGGGCACAGTTCGGGACAGTGTAATATTCAGGGGGCACAGTGCGGGACAGTGTAATATTCAGGGGGCACAGTGCGGGACAGTATAATATTCAGGGGGCACAGTGTGGGACAGTGTAATATTCAGGGGGCACAGTGTGGGACAGTGTAATATTCAGGGGGCACAGTGTGGGACAGTGTAATATTCAGGGTTACAGTGTGGGACAGTGTAATATTCAGGGAGTTCAGTGTGGGACAGTATAATATTCAGGGAGTACAGTGTGAGACAGTATAATATTCTGGGGGCACAGTGTGGGGCAGTGTAATATTCAGGAGGCACAATGTGGGGCAGTGTAATAATCATGGAGTACAGTGTGGTGCAGTATAATATTCAGGGGGCACAGTGTGGAGCAGTGTAATATTCAGGGGGCACAGTGCCAGGCAGTGTAATATTCAGGGGCACAGTGTGGAGCAGTGTAATATTCAGGGGGCACAGTGCCAGGCAGTGTAATATTCAGGGGCACAGTGCCAGGCAGTGTAATATTCAGGGGCACAGTGTAGAGCAGTGTAATATTCAGGGGGCACAGTGTGGGCAGTGTAATATTCAGGGGGCACAGTGTGGGCAGTGTAATATTCAGGGGGCACAGTGCCAGGCAGTGTAATATTCAGGGGGCACAGTGCCAGGCAGTGTAATATTCAGGGGCACAGTGTAGAGCAGTGTAATATTCAGGGGGCACAGTGTGGGCAGTGTAATATTCAGGGGGCACAGTGCCAGGCAATGTAATATTCTGGGGACATAGTGTGGGGCAGTGTAATATTCAGGGGGCACAGTGTGGGGTAGTGTAATATTCAGGGGGCACAGCGTGGGGCAGTGTAATATTTAGGGGCTCACTGTGTCAGGCAGTGTAATATTCAGTGGGCACAGTGTGGGACAGTGTAATATTCAGGGGGCACAGTGTGGGACAGTGTAATATTCAGGGGGCACAGTGTGGGGCAGTGTAATATTTAGTGGGCACACTGTGGGACAGTGTAATATTCAGGGGGCACAGTGTGGGGCAGTGTAATATTCAGTGAGCATAGTGTGGGGCAGTGTAATATTCAGGGGGCACAGTGTGGGGCAGTGTAATATTCAGGGGGCACAGTGTGGGGCAGTGTAATATTCAGGGGGCACAGTGTGGGACAGTGTAATATTCAGGGGCACAGTGTGGGACAGTGTAATATTCAGTGGGCACAGTGTGGGGCAGTGTAATATTCAGTGGGCACAGTGTGGAGGCAGTGTAATATTCAGGGGCACAGTGTGGAGCAGTGTAATATTCAGGGGGCACAGTGTGGAGCAGTGTAATATTCAGGGGGCACAGTGTGGAGCAGTGTAATATTCAGGGGGCGACAGTGTGGAGCAGTGTAATATTCAGGGGGGGCACAGTGTGGAGCAGTGTAATATTCAGGGGGCACAGTGCCAGGCAGTGTAATATTCAGGGGGCACAGTGTGGGTAGAGTAATATTCAGGGGGCACAGTGTGGAGCAGTGTAATATTCATGGGGCACAGTGTGGGGCAGTGTAATATTCAGGGAGCACAGTGTGGAGCAGTGTAATATTCAGGGGGCACAGTTGGGGGCAGTGTAATATTCAGGGAGCACAGTGTAGAGCAGTGTAATATTCAGGGGGCACAGTGCCAGGCAGTGTAATATTCAGGGGCACAGTGTAGAGCAGTGTAATATTCAGGGGGCACAGTGTAGAGCAGTGTAATATTCAGGGGGCACAGTGTGGGCAGTGTAATATTCAGGGGCACAGTGTGGGCAGTGTAATATTCAGGGGCACAGTGTAGAGCAGTGTAATATTCAGGGGGCACAGTGTGGGCAGTGTAATATTCAGGGGGTACAGTGCCAGGCAGTGTAATATTCAGGGGGCACAGTGTAGAGCAGTGTAATATTCAGGGGGCACAGTGTGGGGCAGTGTAATATTCAGGGGGCACAGTGTGGGGCAGTGTAATATTCAGGGACACAATGTGGGGCAGTGTAATATTCCGGGGGCACAGTGTTGGGGTAGTGTAATAATTCAGGGGGCACAGCGTGGGACAGTGTAATATTCAGGGGAAAGTGTGGGGGCAGTGTAATATTTAGGGGCTCACTGTGTCAGGCAGTGTAATATTCGTGGGCACAGTGTAGGGCAGTGTAATATTTAAATGGGCACAGTGTGGGCAGTGTAAATATTCAGGGGGCACAGTGTGGGGCAGTGTAATATTTAGTGGGCACACTGTGGGACAGTGTAATATTCAGGGGGCCACAGTGTGGGGGGCAGTGTAATATTCAGTGAGCATAGTGTGGGGCAGT
>ONZH01016526.1:0-29169 GCA_900303285.1 Rhinella marina
TCAGGGTTTGTCAGCAGAGTGAACGTTACAAAAGGTGGGGGAAATCCCACCAAACAACCATGTCCACTTTTATCCATTTTGTTAAACCAATGTGGTGTTCCAGTTTCTTAACCAGGGCTGTGGAGTCGGAGTCGTGGAGTCGGAATCGGTGTCCATTTTGGTGGAGTCGGAGTCAGAGTTGGAGTCGGTATAAAATGGACCGACTCCGACTCCTAAAATATATAATAAATTGGTACAGTTAGTTCAATGCAATATGTGCTGAATACATTTTCAGAAGAATTTGGGAAAATGATGAAATGTCCTATAAATGCCTGTACTATTCCTGAACAAGGATTTAGGCTTTCAGTTGAGATGACTGTGTGCTGACCTTTATGTAGATGCTCAGAAGTGAAGCTCCTCTGCTACAGATCAGAGGAAAAAGGCACTGGGAAGGAATGGCTGCACTCATCTCAGATCTACTAGAGAAACAGGATTAAAGGGGTTTTCTCACTAGTTACAAAGATTAGCTTTCAGCATATAGGGACAGTTAAAAGAAGACATTTTTTAAATACAGTGGTCAGTAGATTTTTACTTTATTCATAAACTATAGACAGATCAGCAGGTATCTCACTGTATACAGGTTTCTATGGTAACCTGCAGCCCAGAAAGACTGTTATCTGATTGGCTGAGAGCAGTGAAGAATGATGGGATTCAGCTCTGAGTGTTTACTTGCAGTAAGCAAAAGGTCCAAGTGTTTTGATGACTGAAAAACATGGCTTTAACTGTAATTGTGTTAGAGATCACAATCTCCAGAGTAAGTTAATATATGCTAATAACTGCTGGAGACCCACTCACAGCCTGAGGAGACAGAGTAAGTGCAAACTGCCAGTCAGCCAGTGAATCAATGTGCTGAGGAAACCCCTTTAAGGCAAGTACTTCTTAGTATATCTAAACTTTCAATAAACTGTGCATAAATCAATTGTCCAGCGCATGTTCACTCTGTATGCTTTATGTTTTAGTTTGCTTTTCCTCTGATGTAAAACACCTAGGGCCTTATGTATGAAAACTGTCTAGGTGTAGAAGTTTCTTTGTTGCCCATAGAAACCAATCAGAGCTCCCCTTTCATTTCATATAGTGCTCTGGAGAAATGAAAGAGCTTTGATTGGTTGCTATGGGCAACAAAGAAATTCTTAGACTTAGACAGTTTTCATGCATCAGGCCCTTAGTGAGCTGTAACCAGAGTAAAGCCTGATACTGGAAGTTCAGAGTAAAGATATCCAGTAAAATATATGTAATGACAAAAAAGTTTATAATATATCTGTACTATTGATTTATGCAAAGTTTGTTTAAAGTTATCACTTAAACATGCGCCATGTATGAGGGAGTTGGAGTTGGATTGGGAGTCGGAGTCGGAGGAAATTAAGGAGTCGGAGTTGGAGTCGGGGCTTTGGCTTACCGACTCCACAGACCTGTTCTTAACTCCCCTGGTAGCCAGAGAAAGTCATCGGGAAAAAACTCTGCCCATGGGCATAACCTTACATGCCACCACAGGATGAGCCCTCATGCTTATATTTGCACAGGCCATAGAATAATGCCCTTCATTAAAGAGCCAGGATGTCACTAATCTGTGAGCATTAGTGATGGGACCAGCAGCCGCTGACTGAAAGGTCTGAGTCTTTTGTGCCAACATTAGACGCAACCAGACGTAAGTCGCCTTCTTAGCCAATTTCCGGCTGCAGTGCTAGGCGTCAACGAAATTCCTCATCATATTTCAAGTACTGTCGGCATGGGATTTATAAGCACTATGCTGTGACGACGAGGTGGAGACCTGCCAGATCTGGAGCTGCAGGAACTCAGATAGGATGTCGATGGCGGTTTTAGGACGGACAGTCCAGTTTTTAGACTTCTGGTCCTCACGCACTTTTCTTCCTCCGCTCCCTCCCTGAATGGTCTCTCTCTCTTTGCCAGGCAGTCAGCCTCTGTCAGCCTCGGTCAGCACCAGCACTCAGCCCACTAGCCTAGCCGAAGTACTTAGATACAATACAGTCATCTTATATACTGGTATAACCTGGGTATCTCCTCTATGTAATTATATATGTACAGCTGATATAAGTGATAAGTTATACATCTTCTTGTATATAGCGATATGGACCATGTTGGATAACCTGGGTATCATCTGTATATAATTATATATGTACGGCTGGTATAATTTATATTTCTTCCTGTATATAATTACATATATAATTATATACAGGAGATGCCAAGATAAACCATTGTGGTCCATATCACTATATATACAAGAAGATATATAACTTATACCAGCTGTACATATATAATTATATATACAGGAGATACCAGGTTATAACAGCATGTAGCAAAATAGTATCTTTATAATGTAGTATCATGCCTGTTGTAGTATTGAACTACTGTGCGCCACTGTCACTGGTACGATGTCCTCCTTTTTGGGGTTCTGCAAGTGGCCACCCTTGGCTGAGGAGTAGAGGATAGGCTCTTCAGGAGCAGAAGATGAGGCATTATTGTTGCTCATCTCAGCAAGCCTGCGCCGTGGGGGGTAATGAGTAGTGTTAAGCGAATCGAGCTTTGGATCCTAGGTCCAAAGTGGATTCATTCAAAACTTTGTTTGAATGCTGTACGGAGATTCCTCTCCCTACAACATTCAAATGTATGGATTCCGGCAAGGCAAATCATCTCACAGGACTTTGGTGAATAACTTCAGGATTAGATTTTTCAACTTTAAAAACCATTTTAAAACATGGATCCAAAGTCAGATGGTACCGAAGCCGACTTTGATCTATGTTTTAAAATGGTTTTAAATCGATGGCTAAAGTCGTGAGACTTTAGTGATAACTCTGTTCACCTTGCCAGTGTAGTAGAAGTGTGGAGCAATCAGGATCCGAAGCTTGATTGGCTCAACACTAGTAATGATCAGTGTGCAGGAGCTCCCAGCACTAAGGGGCACCACGCACATGACAGAGGTGGGCAGAGGCACAGAATGAGAAGGACCGGGAGACGCAGGGGGCAAGAAGGGATGTTGCAACCCGTCCGACAGGTGGGACAAAAACACCATGCCCTCAGAGGACAGCCAACAGCTCCTTGTCAGCCATAACTGCAGGATAAAGCTCCTGACGGCCGCCCCCCAGGTTGGCTCTGCTTTTAAACCTGCACAGGTGGGGAGGAGAACATGCAAGGAGGGGAGGAGGGATAAACTACCTTTTTCCAGCCTATGCTCATTCCCTCCGCTTGTCACCCAACCCCTCCCTGCTTGATGATCTCTTCTGAAAACATTGCAGGCAGGATTAACCCCTTCACATCTCCACCCTAGTAAGTCTCTTGCAGTTTAAGACCTCCTCCTTATACAGTCCTGTGTCTGTCACACTATAAAATGCCAGCATCCTGCGCAGAGCTGGAGTTCACAGATCAAGAAGCCAGGTACTGTCAGCAGGTGGAGGAATCCTCAGCGCTGCATCTTATCTAGACTGAGTGGAGAAAGTACCATGCTGAGCCACAGCTCCTGCAAGAGGCAGGTGGCTATGGAGAAGGTCCATGAAGACACAGCCCAGGACAGGTGCCACCAGCACAGCATCAGGGGGCATTCTACTTGTGGGCTGCTCCTTCTCATCATCTTAGTATCCTGGACCAGCATCTGTGAAGGTAAGGATCACAACTATTAACACATCTTCAGTTCATTTTTGCAATACTGTCCATAGTCCACATGTTCTGTGGAACTACAAATCTCAGTTTTCCAGAATATACTTTTCTGAACTATGCAACCTGTGGATCATTAGGGATACTCTGGAGTTTGCTGGGACTTGTAGTCACATAAGAGCTGGACAGACACTTGGATGCAATGTGATAGGACTGTGCAAAGTGGCTGACTGCAGGTTGGACCTTGCTAGGACTGGAAATTAAAGGGCACCAAATCAGATCTGTAGATCTCCTTGGAACTACAAATCTCAGCATGCCCTGATAGCCTCACTGTACTATAAAACCATGCAATCTGTGCAATGTGGCATTGAGTGACTATGACAAAGATGTCTGAGAGTGTAATAAAGTGTTTTATACTCAGATTGTGCACTTCTCAAGTGGAACTACATGTCTCAGCATGCTCATCTTACTTTCAAGTTAGTTCAGTAGTGCAACCCTATACAACCTGTGGATATTATTAGAGTTAGTTTAGATTGGGGTTTTCTGGGACTTTTGCATAAGTTACAGTGACCCAAAGTACCTGATGGGAGTTCCTGGACATATCATTTAGGAGACATATGCAGTGTTATCTTGTATTTACACTGTTTCATATTAAGTTTACTTCTTGACAATTTTCTAACACCCACAAAGATGTACTGATGTAAATGCCAGCCTGCTGTGCCTGTCTTGTCTGGTGGCGTCCACATGCCATCAGTCAGATGTCCTGCATGTTTGCCGCTGGGTTTCCTGACTGCACAACCTACTGACCTCTCAGTAGATACAAGGAGAACTCCTCTTTCCTGTCTGCTCTCATAATTTGGTTTTCTCCAAATACTGCTCATTAAAATGCCATGCATCAGAGACAGCAGCAGCTGACAGCTGGCTAAAATGAGATTATTAGAGGCAGCACTGCACGGACTGGAGCAGAGAAATTTGGTTAAGATCGAAAAATATATATATTGAATATCTATCTATGTATCTATCTATATGTTGGATCATTGCAACTGAGTGGAAATAATGCACATCTTGTGTTTTAAGAAGGTGTTGTTTTAGTATATGTAAAATTATATTTATGCAAGCTTCAAATTATGGATAATCTATCTAATCTCTGATATATCTATCTATCTAATATCTATCTATCGTCTATCTAATCTCATATCTATCATCTGTATCTCATCTCAAATTTATTATTTATCTAATCTCATATCCATCTATCTATCTAATATCTATAATCTATCTAATCTCATGTCTATCAAACATCATATCTATCTAATATCATATCTATCACTTATTTATCTTATCCCATATCTTCATCTAATCTCATATCTATCTATCTATCTATCTATCTATCTATCTATCTATCTATCTATCTATCTATCTATCTCTATCGTCATATCTATCATATCTAAACTCCTATCTATCCTCCTATCTATGTAATATCATATCTATCATTTATCTATCTATCTATATCTATCTATCTATCTATCTATCTATCTATCTATCTATCTATTATTATCTATCATCATCTATGTAATATATGTCAAACCTCATATCTAATATCATATCACCTATTTATCTAATCCCATATCTTCATATCTAATTTCATATCTATCTATCTATCTATCTATCTATCTATCTCTTTACACAAATATGAAGAGTACAGATATATATATATTTAGCAGTTACATGACTTTATTTCTGCAATAAGATGAACTGTAAATTATAATATCAGGTTTGCCACTTACCTCTTTGGAGCTAAATTTATTTGGCTATTTTAACTATTTTACAAAAATATATCAAATAACAGACTCCACTCTGCTACATCAGCTCAGCCCCCCTGGATCTTGGGATATTGGAATAATTGGTTAATGTTAAAATTCATAATGTGATGAATGGACTGAGCTTTTCACCCAGGTCATGTCAAAGCACTCAATATTTCTTTGTAATTTCCCCAATTGAGTTACACCGGACTGAATTAAGTTGAAGGAAATGCCTTTAATATGAATGACTGCAGTGAATTCAGCACAAGTAAATAACTGGTAGACAGAGAGGACAGTATTGCATTAGTGGTGAAATTTAGAAGATACATAGGAGATGTAAAAGTTCATGGTTACAAGATGAAAATTAGCCAAATAGAAATAAGAAAAGGCTATATTGCATTTATTCCTGCTTTAAGAGGACAATTCAGCAGTATACAGCTGTGTATTCTCTACAATATGTATAAAATGTGGTTCCTGTACACTAACCGATCAGTATCTATTGTGTGTTTGGGAACTCACAGATGGAAATAGATGCTCAGGATCAAGCATAGTCTATTAGCTTTTTGGACTTTCTGGTCCTGGTAGGACAGTCTATAGTTGAACCCTTTTAGGTTTCTTTCAACCATGCATCTCCTTTTATTAAAAAGTCCTTTATTGGGAGAAGAAGGGGGTCTTCTGACCTGTGGCATTCTTTTATTAAGTTCTATGGGAGTCAAGCAATCTTGTAGAAATTAGGGAAAGAGTCAAGCAAGCAAATGGATGTTGTTGAGTGCAGGGGTGGACTGGGAACTGAAAGTGGTCCTGGCAAAAAACCTAAAAGTTGCCCCATGTAATGTCCTTACTACTGTTTGTCCGGGAGCCAGTACTGAATGTTTAGTATATGACTTTGAATGTTGGACAAACAAGAAGGAATTGGCATCTAAAATAATGTTTTCAGCTTCGGCCATATAATGGAACTAAAATGTAATGAGCTCATTAAATATTAGGTCTCCCAAACATTATGTTTTGCTTTGCGTCTCCAATAAAACACAAACAGGTCATTTATATAGGATTTTATTGTGATACAAAATGAAATGTGGTGAGTAGATCTGGCTTCACAGCAGATGTCTATTTTATTGGTCAAGCGATAAATCAGATTGCATTAGATGAGAGTTGTGGCTGATTCCGACAGCATCTGTAATGGATCAAGATAGTTAAGCCACCCTCTGGTTCCAGAAAAAAAAGAAATCACACAAAATCATCTGCAGATCTGCCAATTCCCAGGCTCTTCTTCAGTCATCCAAGATGGCTACACTGCTTTTTAGTCTACCTGGTGCATACTGCTCATTTGACACTTCCTGCAGCTCTCATATTGGCCGGCACTGCTCACGTGAACAGTGCCGGCCAATCCAAGAACAAGGCTGGACAAGCAGGACGTGTCTTGGACTACCAATGCACGGGGCTATCAAGACCGGTGCAAAAAGCATAATGTTTTTTTTTTTGTTTGTTTGTTTTTAAACTAGATGTCACTTTAAAGAAAAAATAGAGAGCAAGTAACAGAAATACAGAAATGTTACCATAAAGTCCCAAAAGATATAAAAAGGGTTATAATTAATAATATTTTTGCAGATGCCATAGTAATGCTGAACTAGTTGATGTATTGTACCCGCATGCAGTGCCAGTGCAGAGGCTGTAAGTAGCTGGTAGTCACATATCGCCTTTTAATATTTAAAGGGTTTGTCCAGCCAGATATATTGATGACCCTTTGTGAGGATAGGTCATCAATATCTCATCACTGGAGGTTCAACACCCCCACCGATCATCTATTTGAATAGGAGGTGCAGTGTAATACAAGTACTTGCTCCATTCAAGTGAACGGAGCGTACTTGTAATTACACTACATCGCCACTCCACAGGAGAAGACGCGTAGTCTAAAGACGAGAAAGCGGCGCTCGCATGGAGTGCCGCCTCCCAGTCAGTCAAACATCTGACTGTCAGGGGTCATGGGGGGTCCTGGGTGTCAGACCCCCGCCAATCAGATATTAATGACCTATCCTGAGGATGTGTATAGGGCAGGCTAAGCAACTTAAGTACAACCTTATTGGACGCGGTGGGCAAATCCGTTCTTTGTCAGCACTGATAAGTACGTCCTATACTGCTTACTCTTTCTCCTCCCGTTAAGAGTACTTGCTCCCTCATAGTAATTGTTTTTATTGAACGGCAGGACACATGGAATTGGCATGATGTGAAATGCCAGTAACAGATCTCATTCTGAAGAAAGGCTTGAGTTTGAGTTACTGTGCATTGATTCTTATGGGCACTATGCAGTGCTCCTCTGCAGGAGAAATAATCAGCCTAATTAGATATGATTGTCCAAAGAACATTCCCTTAATGGGGTTGTCTCATCAAAGATCATCTATTGGTGCCTAATTTTCCATAAATAGCTTGATTCCTGCCACAGTGAGAGGAACTCTGACTCATAATAGGAAGTCCTAAGCATGCAACCATATGCACTAATACTAAGATGGTAAGACCCCTTGAACATTCTGTCAGGGTCACTTATGGCCAAACTTCTTGTGTCACGCTGTACTGTGTATCAAAGGAGAACACTATTCCAACTATATACTAACATCAGGGGCGGACTGGGAACTTAAAGTGGCCCTGGAATAAAACCTTGAAGTTGCCCCACAATATAGGCGGGTCCAATTTGATAGAAGACGAGGCAGCACAAGTAAGAAGGGACAATAGAAATAAGTGGGCCTACAATACCATAGTGCAGCATAAAAATACTACCACCCATGCCACAGTATTCAACTGTATTACCATCCTGAAGACAGTGATACAGTTAAGTTAAGGAGGATGCCTGTGGCTGCTGGCCAGGAACGTAAGTACCTGATGCTTCTAGCATTAATTAATACTGACTGCATCAGATCAATATGTACCTGGCCGGGGGCGGCCCCCTGGCTTTCCCTGTATGGTCTATGGCTAGTCTGCTCCTAATTACCCTCCTCAGATTTATAGTAAGATTAGGAATATTGCCGCTAATTGTTTGATGCTTGTCCACTTAAACATGCAGTAAGAAAATAAACAATCAGATTATGATCGGTAAAGAAGGCTTATTTCATTACAATGTCTAATAATTAATAGTTTTTACCTATTCTAGACTTCTAATATTTAAAGGGAACCTGTCATCTCCGAAACACCCCCTGAACGATGTAAGCGATGTATAGTGTAAGTGATCGCTGAAATCCGAACATCCTAAATTTTTATCTCATACTCCACTTCCATTCTGACGCTGTGCTCTGACAAACCAAGCTGTAAAATGTCACTCAGTGGAAATCCAGTTCTCACTCAACATAATGGTAGAGGACTCAAAGAAGAGTCCAGTGAGTGCATTTTACTTCTGGTTTGTGGGAGCACAGCGTCGGAATGGAAGTGAGTATGAAGATAAAACTTACATATTCGGATTCAGCATCACTTACACTATACACCACTTACTCTAGTTCAGGGGGTGTTTCGGTGATGACAGGTTCCCTTTAAGTGTATTCCTGGAATAAATCAATAAGTAGATCTACTACTATCATCAACTACTGTCATAAAATTTGCGAGGTGGTGAATGGGAGATATTTACCACAACTTTATACTACATTTGTGGTGTGAATAAAATAATTAGGGCATATTTATCAAGCTAACCTGTTTTTAGGTGTACAATTAGACAGAAGCATTTGCTTCACCAGTCGGTCTTTTGCCGACTAGTTATCAAACGTCTCACAGCACATCATAAATTAGATCAGGCGTAATGGCATTAGTCTGACCTCTAGTGGTTCTTTATCAGTACGACAGGTTCATATTCACTAAAACTGGTCTAATTAACATAAACAGGTTGAAAAATAGGCACAAAAGTTAGAAAAATTCTGAATTACTGTAAAAAAAGCAAACTAGGCGAACGAGGCGCAAATGCTTCCAAAACAGGTGAATGGGCACATTTGCAGTGGTAAATGCAACTAAAAAAATAAATAAATAGTTGCAGACATCATAGTAAATGTGTAGTAAATTGTGTGACTTTTTGTGTTTTCTGTTGCTCTCTCTGCAGCTTAGTAGTAGGGATCTGGGCCACCGCGACCTGACAAATTTACTATAATTTACGCCAAAAAAACTGTCATATTTTACACCAGAAATCTACTCCAGATTCTGGCTGGAGAGGATTTCATTTTCTAGTGCACGGACAGCAAAAAAATAATTAATAAATTAGTCGGATTTTCCTCCAGCTGGGTTTTTACTAAGACTGGAGTGCGAAACACCAATCTTTAGTAAATGACCCCCAACATGCCTATAATTTGTTACCAGCACCTACCTATTGTCATCTATAAAAGTCAGCTTAGCTTCTAGAGTGGCCGTCATAACTGTATTTGTGCAACACTGTATCCTATTGCATGATATTATAGTTTAAAATGAATCTGTCACCTCATACCTCAATATTAATCCAATAGTTATGTCGCCTGAATAAATGGCTTCTGTCCCCATCTAGATCTGTGCTCCATTCTGTGAAATCCCCATTTTGTATTATGCAAATGAGCTTATTAGTGCAACAAGGGCATCATTGTTGCCCTCGTCCACATCAAAAGCCCTGCTCCTTATCTCGACCAGCCCCCAATCTTTGATTGACAGGGGAATCGGCGCATGTGCAGTACAGCCCCAGATGCTTGCCAGGCCTGCACTGGACTTCAGCCCGGGTGACAGGGGCGCAGCTATAGTGGAAGCAGGGGAAGCAGCTTCTACGGGGGCCCAACTCAGAAGGGGCCCACCCGGGAGGAGGACTGAAAGATTTTATGATCAAGTATTAAATACAATGACTTGTATACAGTGACATTATATACAGTGACATGACATACATTAAAATAGGTGTAGGAAATGGACAGAGCAGTCACCTGGCCTGGTCTGAAAGAGCTATCTGACTAGCTGCAGTGAAGGCTGCCTAGGAGCAGAGGGTTTGCTAAGGGGTGGAGCCCGTTCAAAATTGCTGTGGGCCCAGTCAGTTCTAGTTACGCCACTACCTGGTGATTTACATTTTGAAGTTTTGAAATGCATCCTGGGATTAATCCAGACGTTTATTAACACTGCCTCATAATATTTGATCTAACAAGTCTAATTTGGATTGCACATGGCCTTCTGTGCAATTTTCTGGTGATACTGCTGTGCACTGTATGCTGGAGCACAGAACATAGGGGTACAGAGAATAGGAGCACAGAACATAGGAGCACAGAGCATGGATGAACAGAACATAGGGGTCCAAGAGCATAGGAACACAGAACATAGGGGCACAGAGTATAGGAGCCCAGATCATAGGGGCACAGAGCATGGAGAAACAGAACATAGGGGTGCAGAGCATTGGAACACAGAACATAGGGGCACAGAGTATAGGAGCACAGAACATAGGGCAGAGAGCATGGAGGAACAGAACATAGGGGTGCAGAGCATAGGAACACAGAACATAGGGGCACAGAGTATAGGAGCACAGAACATAGGGGCACAGAGTTATAGGAGCACAGCACATAGGGGCACAGAGTATAGGAGCACAGCACATAGGCGCACAGAGCATGGAGGAACAGAACATAGGGGTGCAGAGAGCATAGGAACACAGAACATAGGGGCACAGAGTATAGGAGCACAGAACATAGGCAGAGAGCATGGAGGAACAGAACATAGGGGCGCAAGAGCATAGGAACACAGAACATAAGGGCACAGAGTATAGGAGCACAGAACATAGGGGCACAGAGCATGGAGGAACAGAACATAGGGGTGCAGAGCATAGGAACACAGAACATAGGGGCACAGAGTATAGGAGCACAGCACATAGGGGCACAGAGTATAGGAGCACAGCACATAGGGGCACAGAGCATGGAGGAACAGAACATAGGGGCGCAGAGCATAGGAACACAGAACATAGGGGCACAGAGCAAAGGGGCACAGAGCATAGTGGCACTGAACATAAGGGCACATAATATGAGGGCAAAGAGCATGGGGGTAAAGAGCACGGGGCCACTAAATATTGGGGATATAGAGCATGTATTACTATTTAAGGGGTCACAGATCATGGGAGCAAATAGCATGTAGCAAAATATATAGGATTTTTAATGTAGTCACCTAAATCGTCATTTGCCGGCAGCAGATCATGCTGTCTAAGCAGCCTCTGCTGCTGGCAAGCAATGATTCTGTAGGAGGATTAGTGATAGTATTAGTGATCGCTCCTCCCTACAAGACTGGGTGCCATGTAACCTAAGGCCAGCACTGTTTAGGTCTATTACATGCTAAAAGGCTACACTGAAATATAATCAAATAATGGCATGGCAATGAGACACATACAGTTAATTTTGATGGCTGACACAGAGGACTTCAAAGTTGCCTTTTGTTAGGAATTGTCCTAAGCTTTGGGTACTATAGAGTGGATTTCTAGGGTCGGGCGTACTTTTATGTATTCTATGATGTCTTTAGAAATTGAAACAGCCCCATATTGTGTAAATTACTAAATGCATTTAATAATTTATTTCTGGATTAACAGATGTCTAAATTCAGTCAGCTTTGCGCAAACGTTTGAGTTTCTGCTTTGGTCTCCTATAGAAGTAACTAAAGCCAATGTCAGTCTGGCATTGAGTTTTCCCCAACAAGTTTGCATGGTTAAGCCCTCATGTATTACAGTTCATAAGACTGTGTGACACTGTAAAACAGAACAAAAGAAAGTCCTTACTATAGTATGCTACAATGACAAACAACTATATAGTCTAAGCTAAAGTCTAAAGGGGGTTTCTGGGACCTTTATATTGATGACATATGTTTATGGTAGGTTACCAGTATCAGATCGGTGGTGGTCTGGGATCATTTCAATAAAGGCTGACTGTGTATGATTATCCTGCACTTACTGGATTACCAAGGACTAGAAACTGGCCCATTCTCTGGATCAGTGGGAGTCCTTGTACCTACAGTAGACTTCCATTAAAACACCTTCCCACAATGTCCTGGCCAGAGATCTTGAGTGCTAATATGGAAATGTCCCTCTTTTTCCAGGCTTAAAAATGATTTTCTGTCCAACAGATGTCATATAAATAGCTAGAGAGACATAACAATGTGCAGTGGCCAGACTATAGACATTGTAACATTTGCAACTACTGTAGGTCCTACTCCAGTTGCTAATAAGAAAATGGCAGCAAGTATTGTGCATTTTGTGGATGCACAATACACTATAACATTAAGGGTACATCCAGAAACGCATGAAATTACAGTGGAAAAGCCAGCTGTATTTTTCTCCTTGGTTTCCACAGCAAAAACCGTAATGGTAACCGTATGTGTTATATGCCTGTTTTTGCTTTGGAATTGCTGTGGACTTCACAGCTGGTTTGTTGTGTTCCATGCTGGACACAAAATCGCTGCAAGCAGTGTTTTTTGTGTGCAGTATGGCAAACTTAAAACAACAGATCCGGCACCAAAAACCATGTAAGTCAATAGTGCCGCACCTGGCACCTATTGACTTACAATGGTTTCCATAATGCATCTGGATCCGTTGTGAACGGATGCAGCCGGTTATATAATTCAAACTCAAGCGTTTGCTGTGGTTTTGGGGATCCATGCCGGATCTCAACACCGGACAGCAAAAATGCAGATGTGAAAGTACCCTACACGTGTGTAGGATGTACTGGAAAAACAAGTCCAATCCATGGAGGTCCCACCTTGCATCTTATTCTTACAGGACTTCAAATATCTGCTGCTAATAACCTGGTGCCCTGAATACCCTGGACCACTTTCAGAGATCTTGACAAGTCAGAGCTATTTGAAAGGCATGAGGGGAGCCTTCACAAAATGTAACCAGTGGTTTTACTCTCTGGTTCAGCAATGTTCAATGTAACAAAAACTAATAACATAGTGTGACATACATACAATGCAATAATCAGCCCAGATAAGCTTCATCGCCAAGGTATAAGAACTCACAGAGATGAGACCTTATTCATTCTTAAAAATCACTCTGGAATCCTTGAGACCTGTCATTACCTTTATAAATAAGCCATAGATCTTATTTTCCTCATCTTTCATTTTTCCCATTAATTTTCATGTAGCACCTCAGTTATATGGTACATATTCAGCCTCTATGTAAAATATATTATTAAGTTATAATGCCACATTATGGAAATGTAACTGATTGGACTGATATTTTGTTATTTACTGTCAGATCTATATATTTATTAGAATAAAGCTGTGAATGCATCATCGTGGTAATGATTTACTGTATACTTGTCAAGCCATGTGCACTGTCAGCTGTTCTAGCTTTGAGTAGCATTAATGTGAATTAAGAAGAATAAAATTAACTGCATAACTAAGATTATTTCCAGGTGCAACGTAAAGCTATCATTTCCCTTTTTTCATCAGATTCATCATGTCGGTCAGATATGTTAAAAATAGTTGTTCCCACAAGCAGTATACGGGTATATACAGATTAGAAAAAAAGAAATGTGTCACTATCTGGTTTTAATTAGAAAGAAAAAAAATGTGACACATTCCATTTAATGTTCATGAGTCCATCATCAGGAAGACCATGAACAGCAATGGGGTGGCATTGACAGGAGAAAGCTGCTGCTCTCGTAAAAAGAACATTGCTGCCCATTCTGCAGTTGGGTAAAGATCACCTGGAAAAGCTAGTAAGTTATTTGAACAATATTTTGTTGGATAGATGAGATCAAAAATAGAATAATTTTTGGTATAAACGAAAAAATGTTATATTTGGAGAAAGGAAAAAGCTATATTTCAGCCTAAAAACCTAATTCTATCTGTGAAGCACGGTGGCGGTAGTATATGGTTCCGAGCCTGTTTTGCTGCATCTGGGCCAGAATGGTTTTCATCATTGGTGGAACAATGAATTCTCATTATACGCAGCAAATTCTAGAAAATGTCAGGACATCTGTCTGTGAGCTGAATCTCAAGAGAATGTGGGTAATGTAGCAAGACAACGACCCTAAACACACAAGTCGTTCTATACAAAGAAAGACCAAAGAATTGACAAGTCAAAGTCCTGACCTTAATCCAATAGAAATGTTGTGGAAGGACCTGAAGCCAGCAGTTCATGGGAGGAAACCCACCAACATAACAGAGTTGAAGCTGTTTTATAATATGGAGGACTGGACTAAAATTCCTCCAAGCCAATGTTCAGGACTAGTCACAATTACTGGAAATGTTTAGTTGGCAGTTATTGCTGTACAAGTGGGTTCACACCCAGGAACTAAAAGCAGAGGTTTAACTACTTTTACCACTCAACAGACATGTGCTATTGATCATTTCCCTAAATAAATTCCCAAGTCTAATTCTCATTTGTTTGATTTGGTTATCTTTATCTATTTTTTAGGACTTGTTGTGAAAATCTGATGTAGTTTTAGGTCAAAATTGTGCAGAAATATAGGAAATTCTGAAGGGTTCAAAAACTTTCATGTACCAGGGGACAGTGTGGATTTTTCTGAGACATTTCAAAATGTTGCAAGTGATAAATCTGGCTAAAGATTAAATTCAGCAAACATAGGTACACTGATTAGTAAATACAAAGGGCTGGGAAATTGGTGCAGAAAACACAGTAAAATTTCTCGAAAACGCTAAATGTGTTGCTTTTCCCTAGTTCACAGACAAAATAGACGAAAACATTATACTTTTATGGTGCAAAGACTTTCTTACATTATCATCTCTGTCCAAGTTTTCTCTTTCTACAATTTAGACAGGATTAGTATCAATGCTCTTCTTAAAGGGACTCTGGTCAGCAGTTTTGACCAACAGCGATAGGAAGGAGTAGTGTAAATATGAACTTCTATTCTGCCAGATTCTGCTCCTTAAGTGCACTGGAGGCAGAACTTCATTGTGACATTTCATTGTGAAGTGCATTGATCTGCCTCCCCTGGGTGACAACTGTACTTGTCTCCTGGTTGGATGCTACAGCTGTCACTCAGAGCAGAGGGGAGGGCCGGTGAAACAGATCAATGCAAAGAGCACTTAAAAGGGGTTTCCAGCTGGAACCCCCATTTTAGCTAGAGCCAGGACAGCACTGTATCCAAAGTAGAATGGTACTCATCTGCTCCCAGACACTTTGTTCCAGATTCTTTCAGTTCCCAACATATAACCTTCCAAATTGAGCTACATGTGCTGCCAATCAAAGATATTCACAACTGACCAGTGAGGCAGTAGAAGTTGAACCTCTGGAATAGCGATTGTAGATCACATACTTGAGGAGTGAAACATGAAATGAATTACATGTCTGCAGAGAGGCAGGAAGATGCAGCTTGTAACTGACCAGGTACAATTTCTTAATCACTTCAAAGGGACCAAGGAAACAAGTGCCAGCTTGTAAGAGGGTACTCTGAGTCTGAGGTCCCTAGAGGATAGCCAAACCTTTTCCCCTTGTGAGAAATTGTGGTAGAGGTCTGCGTTTATGGTTAGCAGACATTTTAATCCAAACAGTGGTCTTCAGAAGACCGGCTTTAGTTTCCTGCCAAATCCGGAATACCAGAAGAAACAGACACAGGACCACTGGACTCTAACCTGGTGACAATAGACAATGAGAATGGGAGACTTGCCTGAAGATTCACTAACGTGGCTATTTTAGAAAAAACTCGCCCATGGAGTCCAATTAACCAAGTCATCTTAATGTACATTGGTGAAATTGAGCATGTAGTTGGTTAAAATCTGTTTAATGTGCTCCACTTGTCCATTGGTAGGCAGATGAAATGTCCCGTTTGACATCAAGAAGGTTGCAGACTGCTCACCAAAATTTGGAAGTAAACTGGACTCAGGTCTTGTCACGCTCTGGTGTGGGGGGAAAAGCCACACCGAGTGTATGAGGGATGGGAACAGACAAAACCAGGGAACCGGTCACCACCTGCAGGGGACCCTGAGACTAGGCCCTGGCTGACTACAGTATGAACAATCCTGGGTTGTAGGAAAGTTCATACACAGGAACCTAATCTAAATGCACCCTAGAAAACCCTGCAGTCTAGTGACACAAGAGAGTAAACCCGTTCCTCCAAGCGTAAGGAGGAACAGGAGACTCCAAAAGGAAAACAACAAAAGGAACAGAAGAAACTTAACTTAAGCAGAAAACTCAGCAACTGGATCTCAGCCGAGATCCACACCACTCTCAACCAATTAAGCAGAAGATATAAACCGCAAGGGATACTGGGAGAGGAAGGGGTAATAGGAGAAAGCTAATTGCCAAGCGGCAACAGCTGAGGGGAAGGGGTGTGGTGAACAGCACCCAAACAAAGGGAATAGCCTGTCAAATATGTCACTTAGAAAGCCGCGCAGAACGTCTGATCCAGACGCAAGCCTACTCATGACAGGTCTGAGATGAATGTGAAGAGGGAATCCATGAAGGTGGAAGATGTGTTCAGTGAACAATTTAGCTAGCCAGGCTGGTAAAAAGTAGACCAAACAGGGGTACAACATGGGCCATTTTACAGAAATGAATCTGGCTATCCAGATGACTGAGAAACCAGAAGACACAGGCAAATCAGTTATAAAGTCCATGGCAATATGTTGCAATGGGTCCTTGGGCACAGGCAAAGGAGAAAGACATCCCAGTAGGTTTCTGTTTCAGAGTCTTGGTTTTGGCCACAAGTAGTCTTGAATATCTTTGGAAATAAAAGGTAACTAATAATGTCTATTAATCAAAGCCTTACCACTTTATCTGGAAAGAGTAGAACAGGCGCTTCATAAATATGGTGCTCATTGTGTAAACCATTTCTCAATGTATTTACACTAGACAACTGGTATATTGCATAGATACATTTCCTTCCTTCACAATGTGTATTATGAAACTGGCTGCCTGTAGCCACCACTAGGAGGAGCTCAGTGCACAAGAGTTTATACAGTTACCATCTAAATCAGTGACTCAGTGGTTAGCACATGGTGCCTTGCAGCGATGGGTTTCACAGGTTCGAATCTGACCAAAAACAACATCATGGAGTTTGTATGTCCTGCCCTTGTTTGTGTGGGTTTCGTCCCCACTACAAAGACATACTGATAGGGAATTTAGATTGTGAGCCACATTGGGGACAGCTTGATGCTAATGTCTGTAAAGCGCTACGGAATATGTCACCGTTATATAAGTGAGCAAAATAAATAAAATATCAAAGCTATAAATAATTTCTTTGCACTGAGCTCTCCCTGGTGGTGGCTGATGATAAATGCAGTGAATCTATGTTGGTATCAAGTGCAGTAGTCCAGTGCTGGGCCTCCCCTCCAGACGCCATAGCAATCATGTGGTCTGCCTCCATGGTAGATACGCCACTGGACAAGGGTGCACAGAGTGGCGTTGGACCCTCCCTTAGTGCACTTACCTGCTCATTTGCATATGCATTAAAAGTACTCTTTCTAAAGGAGTTGTCCTACAAAAATGGTCTACAGTTTTCAAATCAGAACCTGCATCTGAATAGTTTTGTAACTGCATGTAATAAAAAATTTAGCATAGCCACTGAGTTATTCAATAAAATGTATCTGTATAGCGCCACCTACTGTTTTTTTTTATTATTTTTTTTTACCTGCTCACTGAGAAGGCCGCACATGCTCAGTTTCATCCTTCAACCTCCTCCTGAGCTGTGATAGGGAAAGCTGAGACACGCCCCCTTAGCTGCAGCAGACAAGACACTCCCCTTGAGCTTGATAAATAAATCTGTTGTGGAGATCTCTGGATCCATGTGAGGTACAGGGCTGGTTCTAGCTTTGTTAGAAAGAGATTAGCAATGTACTGTATCATATCTGATTTTCACTTTTTACATTAGTCATGGGATATACCCTTAAGAAGTTCAAATCCTAACATAATTAAAAATTGACGGTGAAATGGCACAACTTTTTTCATTGCTTTATAACTTTCCTAACTTTTCAAAACCAATGTATGCCAAAAGCTGTGCTACCCCCATACACTTTCAAAGCCAGGCCACCATTCTAGTGTGCTGATTTGTAAGCCACACAGGCTCATTCAAGTCTGTGCCATAGCCCTGTATCTAAATAGTCTGGACAAGGGCACATTGCCTGATTGGAGGCACCCCATGACACCAGATGGGCTTATATAAAATTCTATGTATAAAGTGGCATAATCTTCTGTGATAATTCACACTGTGGTACAACACTAAAAAATACAAGTATCAATGCTACATCTATACAATAAAATGCTGACGGCCATAATCTGGATTTACAATAAACAGCCAACATTATGTATGTAGCAAGTTGTTTACAAAACATAATGTCCTTTTATAACTATCGTGTCAACACATGAATCACGAGCGCTCAAATGTTAATTTCTGCTTTTGGCTTGTAGAACCTGGAAATGTGTAAGACGTTGCTTCCAAGGAACAGAGCTAATCACGGCAGTAAATAAAATCAGCATTCCGCTTATGTAATTATGTTTAAAATAATCTCGGCAATAAGCTTTAACCAAATCAAATAATTAATTAAGGGCATCAGCACAGGATTTATACCTCCACTTTACTTTACATAATTATCCTCTTAAGTTTGGCAGTGTGTAGCACATGAGCGTGTTGAAGGTTCCCCCAGGTATGCCCCCAGGGGAATTAGTTATAGTCATAATATAAATTGGGGATCTGGCCAGTGCTGTTTGTCCAGGCAGTGGTAAGGGGAACGATATACTTCTCTAGTCACATCGGTAACTAAATGAAAGTGTCAGATTTCATTTGTTATCATTGGGTTCATCTATACATACAGCATATGAAAGTTATGTACTTATAAAAGATGCAAAAATTATCAAGTAAACAGTATAGAAAAATAAAATGATCATGGGATAAGCGATAATGAGCTCCTGAATAATTAGTAAAATGAGCCTCACGTAAAATGGATGTTCAGACTACTAGACTGGGGAACGCTTTGAATGCAGAGGTGAATGGTGGGAGGTTTACTCCAAAATGCACAATAATTCTTTTGCAAAAAGTGGAGTGTACAGTATATGCTTCACACACTGCTAATTAAGTCACACAATGCAGCAAGAGTTAGTCATGCAACATTTTGTGGCTGATAATATTTTTTAGCAGGAGAGGAGGAGGACACAAAGTAAACTCCTGTTTTTCTGGCTTAACCCTTTCAGTACCGGAGGTTTTTTCGGTCATGCATTTTCGTTTTGCGCTCCCTGCCTTCCAACAGCCATAACTCTTTTATTTTTCTGTTCACATAGCTGTATGAGGGCTTGTTTTTTGCGGGACAAGTTGTACTTTCCAACGCCACCATTTAATATTGCATATGGTGTAGTGGGAAGCAGGAAAAAAAATCCAAATCAGGTGAAATTGCAAAAAAACCGCTATTCCGCTACAGTTCTACGGGTTTCTTATTTACAGCGTTCGATGTGCATTAAAACTGACCCGTTATTTTCATTCTACTGGTCAGTACGAATCCGGCAATACCTAATATGTATAGTTTTTCCTGCGTTTTGATAGTGAAAAAAAAATTAGAAAGTTGCCCTTTTTTTTTTTTTTTTTCCTTGTCATATCTTGACCCCTATAACTTTTGGTATTTATGTGTACAGAGCTGTATGGGGGCTCATTTTTTGCGGGACAATCTGAAGATTTTATTGATACCATTCTGGGGTGTGTATGACTTTTTGATCACTTTTTATTTAATTTTTTTAGAAAAAAAAAGCGACAAAAAACGGCAAATCGCCATTTGGACGCTTTTTTCCGCCACACAATTCGCCGTATTGGATTTTTTTTTTATATTTTAAAAGTACGGGCGTTTTCGGTCACGGTGATACCCATGATGTCTATATTTAGTGTTATTTAGGTATTTATTTTTTACTTATACGGAAAGGAGGGTGATTTGAACTTTTATATCTTTTTATTTTTATATATTTTTTAACATTTTTTTTAATTTTTTTTTACTATTTGAATGCTCAAATATGAGCTTATATATTGTGGCTTTTTAATTTTCTTTATGAGCAATTATGGATTTACTAGAGGCAGTTAAATCCATCAATTGCTCATTTCTTATCCTGGCCTGCCATCTAGTGGCCAGAATAAGAATTGCAGTTTGAAAACTGTAATCCTCACCAGCGAGGATTACAGTTTTCATATGGTGTACAGACACCCCCGATTGGCCACACGGGGTGTCTGTACACCACCGGAAGCGAACGCTTCCGGGTTTAGACGCAACTAGATGCCGTGATCACGTGTGATCACAGCATCTAGTCACCCCGGAAGACGCCGCCGATACAGTAGGTAGCGGCAAGTCTCTGCTGTTAGAAACAGCAGAGACTTGCCGGCCATGACGCCCGCCGCACCCGCGAGCGGGCGCCATGTGCCCGCATCGTACCAGCGCCGTACATGTACGGCGCCGGTACTGTAAGGGTTAAAGGACATCTGTCAGCGGATTTGCTCCTATAAAACTGGCTGACCTGTTACATGTGCACTTGGTAGCTGAAGGCATCTGTGTTCGTCCCATGTTCATACTGTATGTGCCCGCACTGCTGAGAAAAATTATGTTTTAATATATGCAAATGAGACTCTAGGAACAATGGGGGAGTTGTCATTACTCCTAGAGGCTCTGCCTCTCTCTGCAACTGTCACGCCCTCTGTACTTTGATTGACAGGGCCAGGCAGTGTAAGGCCCCTTTCACACGAGCTAGTTCCATGCATTGGACAGTTGTGGAATGTGCTCTATAACACTGACATCATTATAAAAAAATAAATAAAATGCCCCATTTTGTATTCAAATTAAAAGAAGGGGGCAACACAAGTAGACAGGGTAAACAATACGCATAGTGCAAATACAATTCTAGCAGAACCAAATAACACAGTGTAGAAAAATATACTGCCCCAGAAGCTGGCCCTCTGTGGTGGCCATCAATAGCTGCCATCTTCTGTCCTCCTCCTCCAGTTGTCTATGGAGCAGGGGGCTTAAGAGGTGAGGTGCGGGTCACAATAGTTGAATTCAGGAGGACAAGTGCGGTCACTGGCTGGGTACATGAGTACCTGATTCTCAAAGCATTAATTACTGTTGAGAGCTCATTATGTACCCGGTCCAGCGGCAGAGAGGAGGGCTTGGATGCCCCCATGGGGCATCAGCCCACCGGGAAATGTCCCTAGAGGGTCTATGGCCAATCCACCCCTGCACATAAGTTAGTGCAATAGGTGTCATTTTTTAATCATTCATAAATCCATTCATTCTCAAGCTGCTTATAAATATTCCCATTGTAGGGGATTTAGAAAAGCTTAGAACAACAACTTATACAGTAAATGTTTTGGGTGTCCTGACCTGTTGCCTCTTTTTGGTCCTCATGCTGCCTATAAAATGGGTTGACTGCATCCAATCCATCAATCTCTGTACTTTAGGCTCTGCTAATGTCTGCCATTAGTTGTCAGAAAAGTCTAGGTGGGAGTTTCAGGAATACAACCTACTCCTATGTGCAGTGAAGAGAGTGATAGGATCTGATCTGGACAAGGGCAACTACACGGCGTCTTCTGCTTATGGCTCAATCTACTGTTTTGTCCGTAGCACCGATGTTTGCTGCAAACAGCTGATCGGTGGGTGTTGGACACCCGCTGATCTGCTACTGGTGACCTGTCTGGAGAGTATGTAAGCAAGGATGGAAAATCTATTTAAAGGTGTTATCTGGGAAATAATAACGATGACCTATCATCAGAATAGGTCATCATTATCACATCAGTGGGGATCCAAGTCCCGGCCACCCCCGCCTATCAGCTTTTTCAGTGGAGTACAAAACAACTTTGCCAGGTTGCTGCCAAAGATATAGAGTCTTTTGCTGCCTGAGGAAGAGACTAGTCCAGTCTTGGCACCCCCCGCCGATCAGCTGTTTCAGGGAGCCGCTGCATGCTGAGCTATGGTGGGTGATGCAGGCTCCCGGCAGCTTTCCATGGACAGCACTGTACATCGTATAGTGGCAGTGCTTAGTATTACATCTCAGCCCCATTGATTTGAATGGGGCTGAGCTGCAACTAGGCCACATGAACCGATATCACTGGCCTAGGAAGAGGCTGCAGTGCTCAAGGCCTCTTCTAACAGTTGATCGTCGGCAGTCCCGGGTGTCATATAACGCCCGCAGATCTGATATTGATCTGATATCCTGAGGAATAAGTCATAAATATCTTTTTCTGGACAACCCCTTCCTCTTTCTTCACAGCACATGAGGCTAGGTCTAAGGTTGTATCCTGAACATGTAGAATTTGCTGACACCAAATGCTAGACATCACCAATAATCTAAAGAATAGGTCATCAATATCTAAAAGGTGGAGAACCCCATTGAAGGAGTTGTCTGGTCAAGGAAAAAGATAGAGCAATGTTGTGTTGGTATCATAAAAAACTCATACTATCAGCTATATTTCCAGCTTTGCCTCTGACCCCCATTATCCACAACGCCATGCCGTGTCTATTGTTGCTACAAGACTACCCATCTGGTGATCATGTGTCTTCAACCCAGGATTGCCCCATGCCCTTAGACAGAATGTGATCAGTGATGTAGCCTTCAGAATAATGCAATGCCTGGCATGTTGTGTACTTGAGTGGATCTGTGCTGAAGAAATGAGCAGGTAGTCGGGCAGATTTACTAATCCAATAGATGGTATAAACTTAGACAAGCTGTCTAGACCTGCACAAGATTTATTACAGGGGATTAGGCTGGATGATAAATCTGGTGCATAGATAGACACTTGTCTAAATGCCATTTTACACCACCTGACTCAGTAGGCAATTATTGGGAAGAAGCAATTTGTTCCCGATAATTGCCTGCTTGTCCGAAGTCAGGTGACAGTTGCATTTACATAAGTAATCAGCTCAGTTGTATGGGCTCAAGCAATCTGTAATGATTTTGGCGTCTGCATCAACAGTATTGGGAATGAGTATTCTTAGATATGCTTCTTCTAGATGTGGGACATTGATATCACATAGCTAGGATATGCCATTAATGTGAGATATGTCCGGTCCCACCTCTGGGACACGCTTTTATCTCCAGAAGAAGGCTCCCGAAGAGAAAGTGTATTCACTGCCATGAGATTCAAAAAATAACCGAGCGGGCGCTCTTAGCTATTTTCGGAATTCATACAACAATGAACAGAGGGCAACCAACTTCAGTGCTCTGATAACATTGGGAATTATAGTAAATCACTTATTTACAGAGATTTAAATGTTAGCAACTCATTTTACTCATTATTTGATGTGCTGGTGTGTTCAGAATACTTATTTCAGCCATATGTCATAATAAAGCTTGTACACTCTAAAAGTAACATGAATAACAGTAACCAAATTAATTTAGTATTCAGTAAAAACAGACACCAAATACATTGTTCATTCATGGACATTTCCAGACCATAAGAGGATTCTTATAACGTAGGTTTCTGGACAATTAATTGTTTTTTCTTACGTCATTGTGAGTAATAGTCTTGCACAGAATGAATCATTAGCATCGCAGTGTCTACGCATTTATGAATAAGTCCTCATAGTCTTAATTCTCTGCAAATTCTTTGTATAGAGGATAAAGTGTGAATGCCAGCGGAGTGTCAAAATAATGCCAGTAGGATTCAGCCCAAAGCTGAACCTGTTAGTTGGCACAGTGGGCTCAAACTCGCTAATCAGTAGCACCCACGTTCTCAACACAAACTCCTCATCCCAGTGCCCCAACAGTGTCATCCTGCTGCCACCACCAGTACTGTGCCCATTTACTACACTGATGAAAAGTGCAATACAAATAGTTCCCCCTGAAAATACTAGTACCATACAAAAATAATTGTGCCAAGCAAACTGCCTTCAACAGTTATAGTGATCCCCTTATAGTGTTCCTAGTAGTAATAAAGCCTCCTATAGTACCCCCAGTAATAATAGTGCCCAAGGAATAGTAATGCCCCTATAGTGCCCTCAGCAATAATAATATTGCCCCTGAGGATTGTGATACAATTCAATTCAGGAGCCAACTTGAAAGACATTTCCGGTTGCCAGCCGGGTACATAAGTGTTCATTGGGAGTATCATAGTAACATAGTTTATAAGGCTGAAAAAAGACATTTGTCCCTCTAGTTCGGCCTGTTATCCTGCAAGTTGATCCAGAGGAAGGCAAAAAAAAACCCTTGGAGGTAGAAGACAATTTTCCTCACTTTAGGGGAAAACAATTCGACTCTAATGAAAGCAATCAGAATAACACCCTGGATCAACGAACTCTAGTAACTATATCCAGTAAAGTTATTACACTCCAGAAATACATCCATCTTGACCTTTTAGTGAACCTCCTCAGGCAGAGAGTTCTATAGTGTCACTGCTCTCACCGTAAAGAATCCCTTTCCATGTTTGTGTATCAGATCATTAAAAAACCAGCCCGTGCCTGTGGAGGGGGTGCCGGTGGCACTGGCCTACCAAGTAGTTTCCCAGAAGGGTCTATGATCAATCTGCCTTTGTATGAATGGAAACATGGATTCTTATTGAGAACATTGGGATGCAGATTTCATACTACCGTGCGAAACATATCCTAACACACTAAGCACCTGTTTCCATCCAACGACCAGGATAGCTAGTCCTATTGAATAATATCTCTGAGATACAATGGGGAATATTAATAGTTGTACTCTACAAAACTAGTATAAAAAAGTTGAAAATGATGCTGCATTACATATTTGCACTATAATTTGCAACTTTGCTACACTTTCTACCAGTTGTTAAAAATAATGAGGTGGAGCTTAGAGGTGTATGTGGCCTTAGTAAATCTGTCCTGCCCTTTAAAGTTGAAATTTTCAAATCTACAGCCATATCAAATATTCAGGGTTATCTCCAGACCCATGATAAATGGTTGAATGCTGTAGTGATGTTGACCTTCTGGAAGGTTCACTCATCTGCACACAGGATCTTTGGCGTTCAGCAAGATTGACCATTGGGTTCTTGGTCACCTCTTTTACCATGACCCTTTTCCCCCTATTACTTAGTTTAGTGGGATGGCTATCTCTGGGTGGACTCCATTCAAGGTGTAGAAACATCTCAGTGATAATCAAGGGAAATGGGAATACTTTCAGGAGAAATTTTAGTTTTTCCTTATTTAATAAATTTGCAAACACTTTCAAAATTTTGTTTTCACTTTCTCATTATGGGGTATTGAGTGCAGTTTGATGGACGAAAACGTGTTTTTTTTTAATTTTAGTACTAGACTGCAACATAAAATGTGAGAAAAGGGTCTAAAAACGTATGTTTTTATTTGTTCTCAAATGCACATAGTGCTCTGAATGTTTTTTTATATAGGTAAGAAATATTGACCCAAATTTACCACCAACGTGAAGTACAAAAAAACACAAAAAGCGATCTCAGAATCACTTAGATAAGTAAAAGCGTTCCAAAGTTATTACCACATAAAGTGACGCATTTACAAAATTTGGCTCTGTGCTTAAGGTGAAACCTGCCTGTATCCTGAAGGGGTTCACATAGTGTTATACAGTGCCTTGAAAAAGCATTCATACTCCTTAAAGTTTTCCCCATTTTTGCACATTACACCCTCAAACATAAATGTATTTTAATGAGATTTTTATGTTATAGACCAACACAAAGTATCAAGTATGTGTGAAGTGAAAAGAAAATGATATTGTTTTCAGAATTTTTAATAAATAAAAATCTGGAAAGTGTGGCATGCATTTGTATTCAATACTTTCTAGGACCATGTATCCAGAAAACTATCCACTAGCGCTACCTTTAGAGACACTTTTTGTTGCTGCCGTTACCGCAGCAGTACTGCACACCTGCTGTTCTGGAAAACCAAATACGTATATATCTATATAATGGCACCGCGCAACTGGTATATTGATATCCCTTATTCACCTAGATGGTACTTTTAATTCAATAACTTTCCTCTGTAAGATTTAGTATACCACTCAGTTCACCTCTGGAGCGGAGTTAGCACATATGTCTCAATGTTCCGTACACTCAAAACGCTGTATTCATAGCGTACTGGATTAGTTACACATGTTGTTCCTACCTTTCTAGTGGCTGCACAAGGTCTTCAGGGTGTTCGGTGGTTCAGGATACGGTCCGGTTCTTCTAGGGACTTTCTCAATTTCTGGAGCGAGCCCCGGCCGGTGGCTCAGCTCCGCTTGCTTGTCTGTAGCTCACGCTCACTCAGAGCGTGCGGTGACGTCACCTGTGCTACGGATAGGTAATTGAGCCAAACTTACTAACCTACGCGTTCAAACAACACGGTGTTCTTCTCAGGGTTGCGCAAGAGGGGCTAGAGGTGAGATATAAAGGAGGATACAGAGCCTAACTGGAAAAATTGAGGAAGAACACCGTGTTGTTTGAACGGTAGGTTAGTAAGTTTGGCTCAATTACCTATCCGTAGCACAGGTGACGTCACCGCACGCTCTGAGTGAGCGTGAGCTACAGACAAGCAAGCGGAGCTGAGCCACCGGCCGGGGCTCGCTCCAGAAATTGAGAAAGTCCCTAGGAAGAACCGGGACCGTATCCTGAACCACCGAACACCCTGAAGACCTTGTGCATGCCACTAGAAAGGTAGGAACACATGTGTAACTAATCCAGTACGCTATGAATACAGACTTTCTAGGACCACCTTTCACTGCAATTACAGCTGCAAGTCTTTTGGGGTATGTCTCTACCAGCCTTGCATGTCTAGAGGCTGAAATTTTTGCCCATTCTTCTCTGCAAAATAGCCCAAGCTCAGTCAGACTGGATGGAGGACGTCTGTGAACAGCAATTTTCAAGTCACAGATTCTCAATGGGATTTAGGTCTGGACTGTGAGTCAATCTAACACATGAACATGCTTTGATCTAAACCATACTATTGTAGCTCAGGCTATATGTTTAGGGTTGTTGTCCTGCTGGAATGTGAACCTCCACCGCAGTCTCAAGTCTTGCTCTGCTAACAGGTTTTCCCCCTGGATTGTCCTGTATTTAGCTCCATCAAGTTTCTATTCAACTCAGCTTCCCTTTCCCTGCTTAAGAAAAGCTTCCCCACAGTATGATGGTGCCACCACTGTGTTGTACGCTGGTGAAGGTGTGCTCAGGGTGATGTTCAGTGTTAGTTTTCTGCCACACACAGTATTTTGCATTTTACAAAAAGTTCAACTTCTTCCATGTTTGCTCTGCCCCCTACATAGCTTGTGGAAAACTGCATGCAGGACATTTTATGGCTTACTTTCAAAAATGGTTTTCTTCTTGCCACTCTTCCATAAAAGCCAGATTTGTGGAGTACACGACTAATAGATGTCCTGTGGACAGATTTTCCCACCTTAACTGTGGATCTCTGCAGCTCCTTGAGAGTGACCATGGGCCTCTTGGCCACTTCTCAAATTATTGCTCTGCTTGACTGGGCTGTCAGTTTAGGTGGATAGCCATGTTTTGGTAGATTTGCAGTTGTGCCATACTCCTTCCATTTTCGGATGATGGATTGAACAGTGCTCCGTGAGATGTTTATGTGGGATATTTATTTAAAACTTAAGCCTGCTTTACACTTTACACTACAACTTTATCCATGACCTATCTGATGTGTTCATTAGTTTTCATGATGCTGTTGGATCATTAATGTTCTTAACACACCTCTGAGGTCTTCACAGAACAGCTGTAGTTATACTGAGAATAAATGACACAAAGGTGAACTCTATTTAATAATAATAACAATTGGTCACACTGGATTTTATTTAGGGGTATCAGGGTACAGCGGGCTGAATACAAATGCACTTTTCAGATTTTTACTTATTAAATTTTTTTAAAAACCATGTCTCATTTTCCTTTCACTTAACAAATATTTGTTACTTTGTGTTAGTCTACCACGTAAAATCCCACTAAAATACAGTACACTTAAGTTTGTGGGTGTAGCTAAAAAAAATCTTCAAGGAATACGAATACTTTTTCAAGACACTGTATCTTAGCTATCTCATTATATCTTCCTCCATGTCCAGAATGGTTATCTTTTAATTTGAAGATTTTGATATATGAACAACTGTAATTCTATAAACAAGGGGAATTGTTGTGCCTTTTTTTCCCAGTATGGAATCTTTGGATCTTATCCTTTATTCTGCAGATAAGATGCAACATTGGGGCTTGGGGGCTATTTTCACTGCACTTTGGTCCCTGCATATAAGTTTGTGGCATGGACAGGGTCATGTGCGCACTACAGAGAATGACCTCAGAGGTGATGTGTCCCCAGGTGGAACGTCCCTGCTGGGTCACTGCTAAGTATCTCATATCCATTTTAGATGGTGAATACAGTATTAGTCCATCTTTTCTATGCAGATCGTTTGCTTGCCGTGCTTGCACACCATTGGAAAAAGGACCAGCCTATGTGCGCTCCCATGGTCCCAGCCAACAGAGAGGCCGACGCTTTTTCCTATGGTGTGGAAGCACGACCACCACTGATGGATTGCAGGGTGGTCATAACCATGGAAACGAGCAGTGTATAAAGTGATGGAAAAAATTAATATACATATACAATATACAATACATTAGTATTGTGATTGTCCATATTGCCTCCTTTGCTGGCTTTATTAATTTTTCCATCACTTTATACACTGCTCGTTTCCATGGTTATGACCACCCTGCAACATCCCATATCATGATTGCGGTACTTTACAGTATAGCTTAGGAAGAAGGATAGGAAACTGATATATTACTTTCCTTTCTTTTTTAAAAAGACTCTTTTTAGTGAAGTATAACTATTTGTTGAATTATCCTACATGTTCTGGTTATTTGCATTTTTTTCAATATAATTACAATTGTGTATTACTGCTTTG
>ONZH01016527.1:0-18429 GCA_900303285.1 Rhinella marina
TGACACAGCATGGCGGTGACAACAGAGTGACCAAGTTAGACTGAGGTAGCAGGTGAACCACATAAAAAGTTACCCTGACACAGCATGGCGGTGACAACAGAGTGACCAAGTTAGACTGAGGTAGCAGGTGAACCACATAAAAATTTACCCTGACACTGCATGGCGGTGAACCCAGAGTGACCAAGTTAGACTGAGGTAGCAGGTGAACCACATATAAATTTACCCTGACACAGCATGGCGGTGACACCACCAATGCCTTGGTCGGGCTGAGATTGCAGTCAAATGGCTGTAGGTGAGCCTCCCAAAAAATTGTTTTAGAGTGTCTGAAGTTGACTCTCCGGAAAAATTGTTTTTGAGTGTCTGTAGTTGACCCTCCTGAAAAAATGTTTTTGAGTGTCTATAGAGAAGAGAAGGAGGAGGAGGAGGAGAGGATACATGAAGAATCTTCATGTTGAGCTGGTTTCCCCTAGTGGAGATTTGAATTCCGGTGAAATCCAGGCTTTATTCATTTTAATAAGCGTCAGCCTGTGAGCGCTGTCAGTTGACAGGCATGTACGCTTATCAGTGATGATGCCACCAGCTGCACTGAAGACCTGCTCTGACAACACGCTAGCGGCAGGGCAGGCCAGCACCTCCAAGGCGTACAGCGCCAGTTCAGGCCACGTGTCCAGCTTTGCAACCCAGTAGTTGTATGGAGCAGAGTGATCATGCAAGACGCTGGTATGGTCAGTTAGGTACTCCTTCTGAACAGCTCCCCCCTACTCTGCCTAGACTGGGGACGGGTGACATAGTCTTCCTGCCAGTGCTTGACAAGCTGCCTGCTCGCCTCCTCTGCCCCGCTAGTTGGCCCACAGAACTACGTCCTCTGCCGCTAGCGGTGTCAGATGGCAAGGATAGTTTAAGCTTGTGCACCAGGGCCTGTTGATATTGATTCACTCTCATACTCCTCTCCTCTACAGGAATGTGAGTGGAAAAGTTCTGCTTGTACCGGGGGTCCAGGAGGGTGAACACCCAGTAATCGGTGTTGGCAAAAATGTTTCTAACGCGAGGGTCACGGGAAAGGCAGCCTAACATGAAGTCAGCCATGTGTGCAAGGGTCCCAACACGCAAGAATTCCCTTTCCTCAATAGGCTGACTCTCCATTTCCTCCTCCTCCCACTCCTTCTCTTCAGCCCATACATGCTCAACAGATAAGAAGGAATGAGCATTGGTACCCTCTTCAGTCTCGCCAAAAGTATCCTCCTCTTCCTCCTCATCCTCCCCCTCCTCCAATACGCACTGAGAAACAGACCTGAGGGTGGTCTGGCTATCAAGCAACGTATCTTCTTCCCCCATCTCCTGTGACAAGTGCAAAGCCTCTGACTTCATGCTGAGCAGTGACTTTTTCAGCAGACAAAGCAGCGGGATGGTGACGCTGATAATGGCGGCATCGCTGCTGACCATCTGTGTTGACTCCTCAAAGTTGCTTAGCACCTGACAGATATCAGACATCCACGTCCACTCCTCATTGTAGACTTGAGGAAGCTGACTAACCTGACTACCAATTCTCGTGGAAGTTGTCATCTGGCAGTCTACAATCGCTCTGTGGTGCTGGTAAACCCTGGCTTACATGTGTAAAGTGGAATTCCATCGCGTGGGCATGTCGCACAACAGTCGGTGAGCTGGCAGTTGTAAGCGCTGTTGCACTGCCCTGAGAGTGGCAGCATCGGTGGTTGACTTGCGGAAATGCACACAGATGCGTCGCACCTTGGTGAGCAAACAAGACAAATTGGGGTAGGTCTTGAGGAACTGCTGAACCACAAGATTGAACACGTGGGCCAGGCATGGCACATGTGAGTCTGCCGAGTTGCAGAGCCGCCACCAGGTTACGCCCGTTGTCACACACAACAATGCCTGGTTTGAGGTTCAGCGGCGCCAGCCAAAGATCGGTCTGCGCCGTGATGCCCTGTAACAGCTCTTGGGCACCTAAGCTCAGCACCACGGCAGTGCTGCTGCTCCTAAAGCTACCGACTGAAGGCGCCGTGCTCACGGATGGTAATTGAGAGTAGGAGGAGGAGGAGGGGTTGGAGGAAGAGGCATAATAAGCCTGAGAAACCGTGACTGAGGTAGGCCCCGCAATCCTCGGTGTGGGCAGCACATGAGCGGCCCCAGGGTCAGACTTGGTCCCAGCCTCCACCAAGTTAACCCAATGTGCCATCAGGGAGATATAGTGTCCCTGCCTGCCAGCACTTGTCCACGTGTCCGTCGTTAGGTGGACCTTCTCAGTAACCGCGTCGGTCAGGGCACGGATGATGTTCTCTGACACATGCTGGTGTAGGGCTGGGACGGCACATCGGGAAAAATAGTGGCGGCTGGGGACCAAGTACCGAGGGACAGCCACCGCCATCAGGTTGCAGAAAGCCTCAGTCTCTACCAGTCTATAGCGCAGCATCTCCAGGCTCAGCAGTTTGAAAATGTGGATGTTTAGGGCTTGTGAATGTGGGTGGGTGGAATTGTATTTGCGTTTGCGCTTGCGCTCCAATGTCTGATGCAAACACAGCTGAAGGCTGCGCTGGGACACATTGGTGTAGGGTGTGGAGGATCGTGGAGGTGAAGGGGTGGTTGTAGGGTGGGAGACGCTTGTGCCGGGGTCCTGGGTGGGGGTTGACTCGCAAAGCCAGCATGTGACACAGGGGAAGGAGCAGTGGTGTGACCCGCAGGAGGTGAACGGCCTTGGTTCCATTGAGTCGTGTGTTTAGCACTCATATGCCTGCGCATGCTGGTAGTGGTTAGGCTGGTAGTGGTGGCTCCCCTGCTGATCCTGGTGTGGCACAGGTTGCACACCACAGTCCGTCGGTCATCCTCACTTTATTTAAAGAACCTCTAGACTTGCGAACATCTAGGCCTCTGCATGGGAGCCTCACTCCATGAAACAGTTGCTGATCTACTTGCTCTGGCCCTGCTTCTCCCTCTGGCCACCCCACTGCCTCTTCCAACCTGTTCTGGTGCTGCACTTGCCTCCCCCTCAGAAGCACTGTCTTGACTAGGCTTACCAACCCAGCTCGGGTCAGTTACCTCATCATCCACCAGCTCTTCCTCCGATTCCTCACTCTGCTCCCCCCTTGGACTTATTGCCCTGACAACAACGTCATTGTCTGACAACTGTGTCTCATCATCTTAATCATCCAACACCTCTTGACACACTACTTGCACTAAGTCCACACTCTCATCACCCACAGACTGCGAAAGTTCGAAATTTTGGGCATCAGGACAGAACAACTGCTCAGGTTGCTGCTGAGCAGTGGTTTGTGACTCTGGGAACTCTGAAAAGAGTTCCTGGGAGTATGCCAGATCTGAATCTATATTTTCCATAGGGGGGGGAGCAGGCTGGGGGGAAGGAGGTTGAGCTGGAGGAGCCACAGGTCTACTCCCTTGGCTAGCGTGGGTGGAAGACTGGGTGGTGGATAAATTACTGGACACATTATCCGCTATCCATGTCATCACCTGTTCGCACTGTTGTGGTTTCAATAGTGCTGTACCACGTGACCCTGTAAGTTGCGAGATACAGCTAGGGAGCGAACCTCTACAGCATTCCAATGCTCCCTCATCAGCAGGTACTGTGTCACCCTGCCCAGGACCACGGCCTCTGCCCCCTACATCACTTGGATGCCCACGTCCTCGACCCTTACCCCTGGGGTTCACCATTTTGTATATTCACTAAACTGTAGAATAAATATCTGAGGGCAAAACAGTATTCAGTAGACTGTAGAATTACTATCTGAGGCCAAAACACATATTCTCTAGACTGCGGCTAGTGTACCGCACACCACACAATTTTTCACTGGACTGTAGTATATATAACTGAGAAAAAAAGGAATTCTCTAGACTGCGGCTAGTGTACCGCACACCACACAGTTGTTCACTGAACTTTAGTATATATAACTGAGAGAAAAAAAAGGAATTCTCTAGACTGCGGCTAGTGTACCGAACACCACACAATTGTTCACTTAACTTTAGTATATATAACTGAGAGAAAAAACGTATTCTGTAGACTGCAGCTGTTGTACCGCACACCACACAATAGTTCACTGGACTGTAGTATATATAACAGAGAAAAAACGTATTCTCTAGACTGCAGCTATTGTAGCTCACACAACACAATTTTTCACTGGACTGTAGTATATATAATTTTAAAAAAAACAAACCTATTCTCTAGACTGCGGGGCTAGTGTACCGCACACCACACAATTGTTCACTGGACTGTAGTATATATAACTGAGAGAAAAAAAACGTATTCTCTAGACTGCGGCTAGTGTACCGCACACCACACAATTTTTCACTGGACTCTAGTATATATAACTGAGAGAAAAAAACATATTCCCTAGACTGCACTACAGATCCCAGCAAGCCATGGTACAGCAGCAGCAAAAATGAGTACTGAGAGGATTTTGAGCAATTTTATTGGGGTCTGTGTGGACCATGTGCTGTCCCCTTTCTGCCACCAGTCGCTGTGCACAGTGTGCAGCCAAGATGGCGGTAGCTGCACTACAAGTCCCAGCCAGCAGCCGAGAGGAGGCCAAAAAAAAGGTTGTTGTAGCCCTTAGAAGGACTGTTGGGTTCTATGTGGATGATTCCTGCCTAACCAAATTCTAAATTGAGGCCCTAACACTCTCCCTGACAGACAGCAGCTCTATCCCTAATCTCATCCAGGCAGCGTCTGAGGCGAGCTTCGCGGGACCAGATTCTTATATTCTCAGGTCATCTGATCTGGCCAGCCAATCCCTGCTATCGACTTTTAGGGGTTCCACATGATGCTAGGGGGTACCAAAGACTCTCCTGCATGTTGATTGGCTGAGAAAAAGCCGCCAAACATGCAGGAAGTGGAAGATGCCATTTCCTCGAGTATCGCGAGATGCTCGCCCGAGTATCGAACACCTACTAGTACCTTAATGCTTGAACGAGCACCAAGCTCGGACGAGCATGTTCGCTCATCTCTAGTTTTTATATACTGTGTATGGAGCTCCAGGAATGCCTTTTTGTTTGTTTTGTGTTTAAGGAACGTGTGTGTTAATGTATAGGAAACGTTTCTTTGTATCTGTCACTGATGTTTCTATGTCTATTCTACATTGAATGTTGTGTCTGTTCCTTGTCATGTTTGTATGGACCAGAGTTCTGACCTCATGGGTTAGTACCTCAAAATTTATTTAGTATCTCTCCTTGGGGAGAGAGAACCTTAATCGACTTGAGGAGTAGTCACCCCAAAACAGCTGTCTGTGAATGGGATGATGGCTTAATTAATATCCAGGTCATGTCTCAAGTCCTATTTAAGTATTGTCACCTCTGAATCTTGTGCTCCTAGTACAAGGGCCCATTGTTTGCATGCCTCAAGTTGGGCTACCATTATTTCAGAGGCAATAGATGCCTTTTATACCATGCAATGTGCATTGATCACAATCCTTTGCACTAGGCATCTCAGACTCCAAAACTTTTGTATTATTTTGCCATGAACAAGCAGGGCAAGCTAGAGGAGCCCTTAACCATGTCCATGGGGGCAGGCATAGACCATTGGGATATTACTCAGTGGTCTTGGACTCTGTAAGTCTAGGATCTACATTCCTGTGTGAACAGTTGTGGCTAAAGCTGAATTCTTTGAAAAACTGCAAGTGTCGCATGCAATATCTGTAGTTTTACTAAACGAGACACCTGTATACAGCTAGACCAGACATCTTTCCAAGATTAGATTCACCAAATATGAGATTTCACTTTTCTTACACTCCACTCTAGTTAAATATTGCAATGTTCTCAATCCAACCATCTTGCTACTGGTGTATTCAGAAAAGGGGGATTGTAGGGATGATATCAAGAGTATTTACAGCATATGGCTTTACTAATTACTGCAAAAAAACATTTGCTTAGCCTGTTTAACATGTGCTAAAAGGAATGTTAGACCAAGAAGAGGATAGTTCCCACAACCACAATATTCATTTCAACACATTTGTATGGATTTTATTGAACTAAACAAATGTGAAGGAAAGAAATATTGTTTGGTGATCATTGAGGCCTTTACTAAATGGATAGATGTGATTCCTACTGAAAATTCAGATGCAATTACAGTGGCTAAGGCACTGGTGAAAGTGATAATAAACTCAAGAAAACCACGGAAGAGACTGGTAAGAATTGGGCATATTGCTTATCATTAGTAGTCCTGAACATACATGTGACTCGTATAGCCTTAGGAGTGACACTCTTTGAAATGATATATGGTAGACCTTTTGTAATACCAAAGTTAAAACCATTTTCTAGAATAGGTGAAGAATCTGATTTTACACTTGCTGAATATATGGCAGAGATGTTAACCAGCAAGGAAGTTTCTGCTTCTAATTCTATTCCAGATGACCCTACACAGGAGAGCGAGACTGTAAAGCCAGGAAGTTGGGTGCTGATCAGCGTAATAAAGAGGAAACACTGGCATCATCCTCGTTGAGAGGGACCATATCAGGTTTTACTCTTGGATACACTTATCACACTGTAAGATACTTAGGGAACTGCCAATATCCTCCTAGGCTACAAAAGTCTGATTACAAAGGGTGGTCACTTGTTAGAAGAGACTGGTCTCAAATTTCAGTGAAGAAATCATCCAGAGCCTGGGAGGGAGATAGGGCAGGATGAAACAAGTTATAATAATTGTAGCATTGTATCTGGGATCATAGAAAACACAAAAATAACCACAATTTGGGTAGATATAACTAAAAACCCGCTCGTCATAGAAATAGACTTTTGTAGTGTTGCCATTTGCCCTGATGATAGGCAGGAACAGCTACAGCGGGCTGAGAAATATATCTGTGTCACCGAAGCAACAACAGGATTTGGATCAAATTGTGAGTAATGGGGATTTGTAGGATGGAACGCAGGACGAAGCTGGGCTCTGCACCATATATAGCCCAAAAGAAAATAATGTACGTTCGCAATTTGTTGTATAGAATGACCAAGATAAAAGGTTTAGCTCCTCCAGGGTGTAACAAAGAAGAATGTAATCCTATAATAATAACTATAAAGGACCCTGAAGAGATAGATATGGGAACATATGTGATGGGAGCATACATCCCTGGAACCCATCCCTTGGGAAAATTGACATTAAGAGTCTTGAAAAGGGTTGACACCTCCTCTAAAACTAAAGAGATTAGCAATCCAGAAAAAGAACCTAGTCCAGGAATACGATATCTATTCAATTTAATTTATGAGGATAAACTTGCATTGGAAAAAGGACATAGTGATAAAAATGATTGTTTAACCTGGATGAGATACACTGCAATACAGAATAATAGAATTGACTGTATAGCTTGTGCTAAGGCTAGACCACATCTAGGTACTATACCATTCAGACTATCAGATAAGGAAAGCCCAGAAGGTTTGCAATGCGTATTGTCTTTATATAATGCCTCACATAATCCAGATGATAGCTTATGTCAGACACTCTTTACTGTATCCACCTGTAGGGAGAGACGAAGTCCCTCCTTTAGTGGTTGCCTACCCAGGTAACTACACCTGCTTCATGAGAAACAGGCCAGGCAAGGAATTAGGGAACATTACTAAGAAAAATACTGTGAAAGAACTATAAGGATTGATTCCGACAATAAGAATTATTCCTCCAGCTAGTTTGTTAACCAGACAAGTGCCAGGACTGATATTTGGTGGCTGTGTGGAGATGGGAAGTTGAATGGCAGGGAAGCTGTACTTTGGCTCAGCTCCTTATGCCCTTCCATTTATTTTCAGCCATGGAGTTGAGAAGGTGAGAAAAAGTCCTGAAAGCCATATATATGGCTATAAGCGATCACTTCCTAGAGGATCCTTTGACCCTAAGGTATATATTGATGAAGTAGGAGTACCTTGAGGGGTGCCAAATGAGTTCAAGGCCTGGAATCAGATTGCAGCAGGGTTTGAATCTGTATTCTTTTGGTGGGTAACAGTAAATAAGAATGTTGACTGGATTAATTATATCTATTATAATCAACAAAAGGTTTGTTAATCATACGAGAGATGCAATAAAGGGCATAGCAGACCAACTGGGTCCTACTTCTCTGATGGCATGGCAGAACAGGATGGCCCTAGATATGAGATTAGCTGAAAGAGGAGGCGTCTATAAAATGTTTGGTACTTTCTGTTGTACTTTTATTCCCAATAATACAGCTTCTGATGGTAACATTATCAAAGAATTGGAAGGACTCACATCCCTGTCTGAGGAATTGGCGGAGGACTCCAGGATAGATGATGATTTTTCAAATTGGCTTGAAGGATGGTTCGGGAAGTGGAGCACCCTTATATCCAGTTTATTGATTTCTCTGACAACAGTGGTGGCTATGTTGATGACTTGTGAACTTTGCTGCATTCCCTGTATAAGAGGACTGATTCAAAGATTTATTGAAACTCCTATTTCTAAAACTATGTATCAAGGTCTTATAGAAAACTTGAATGATAAATTTATAAAAGGGGGGAATGTTGGAAAAATTTTAAATTTACTCTATGTTTTCTAGAATGTACTATTGATGTATGTGCAGAGTCTTGATCTATGCGATATAGAGGTCAAAGGCCCTGGAGACATAGATCTTGCCACCAGGAAACCAGAGACAGGCATAATAGTGAACATCTGGAACCTATCTTGTTCATAGACCCTTCTATTGATAAATTACTCCCAATGTCTATAACCTTTTCCTGTGTTTTACCTAAATGTGAATATCTATTGTCAAAGCTGGTTCAAACTGGTTTCAGTATGCCTTAAGATTGTCTATATAAACCCAAACCTGATAATAAACCATAGACAATATGCTGCACCTCCAGCCAGTGTGTGTCTCTACTTATATATAAGAATATACAAGCAAATGCCTCCTTTAACTTTAACTTCAGAGGGCATCATGATCCTTACTTTGGTAATATTATTTCTGACAGTCATCAGTATAAAAGTCTTGGAAAACTCCTTTAAATCTTGGACAATACCATAGCAAATATACCAAAGGCCTACTACAAAACTGGAAATTCTGAAGAAATACATTATAGAGTTGCCAAGTGAAACTAAATTGACAGAGCTGACTAATAAAAGCCTTTGTACCGACTGCAGTCCAAAAGTAAGCCTTATTTCTGCACATTTCTGTGCAGATTATTGACTTGTACTAGTCACCACTGAGCATTTGACAAAAATACTATGCTTGGGAAATGTCATGTTTCATTAAAATTCTGGCTGTGTGTGAGCCTTGTTTATAAATTAAATGTTAAATCTTTGTCTTTAGGGTATATTTCCATTTTAATTAAGTGAGAAAAAACCTGGCCTTTTCAATATCTCTATAAAACAAATGGTTTGAAAGTGTTAGTATTGGCTGTTTATATTGGGTATGGGTTTACTTCAATGAAATCTGTTATGAGATCCGAGATTGTTTTTATAATACTGATGAAGCAGCACCTTATTAAATAAAATTACCATATTTCCACTATAAAGGAAAAGTAATAATGTTGATTGGATGCTGTCTCCTTTAATTTAAGAGGGTCTAACTTTTCATGATATAGTTCTCTAAAAGAATTCTCCAATTTCAGCAAATTATACAACTGGAAGAATTAGGAGAAGGTAGAAGTACTGAAGCACAAGTCAAAAAGGACAGGGCATTTCAGAATGGGTTAGTAGTTGAAACTGTACCCCCAGCTATAACTCTTGACATGCTAATTTATTAATAAGTGTGGGAGGATTAGCCCACTAGAGGTCGGGATAATGGTGCAACAGCAGTCAGAGACATTGACACGGAAACTTTAGTCCAAAAAACAAGCGTTTAGCCTGCGTTTATTAACAAATCCAATGACAGCAGGAAAAAACAAACAGCCTTTAACTTTAGGCAGCAAAACAAAACCTGCTCGTCAGAGCACTAACTAAACATATAGCAGTCCCTCTCTATACCTACGACTAGCTGCTAGCCGCAGAAACACAGAAATAAACAGTCCAAGTTTTTACCTTTCAGGTAGCGCAGATCATTGAGGCCCACAACCTTCCAGCAGTCTTAGCTGCACTCAGCCTCCCCTCTGTCTGTTAGCTCTGCCGCTTTATAGGCCTCCTAATCAGTGGCTCCTAGCACCTGAGTGACTGCAGCACAAGGCACAAAACCAGTAGTGGATGAAGGTGGAATGGGAGACCACACTTCAAACCTGTTTTAATATAAGTAACGGCTGTACCTAGGGGAAATATATTGCCCGTCAACAGTTAACCCATTCACAATCTCACATAAGTTGAAAGGGTTAACTGTGCTGTGGACACTTTAAAGGTGTTGTTCACTTTTTGGGACATTAAGACAACCTCCCTCCTGGCCAGACCTGCAAAGGGAAGCAGGTCACTGCTGCTGCCACTCATTGTCAGTGAGGTGTCAAAGGGGATGTTGACAACCAGGGAACTGAGTGGTTTGGCCAGGAGGAGAGTGGGTGCCCAAACCCCCATCAAAAATGAACAACCCCTTTAAGCATCTCATTCCTGGAAACCAGTGCTTCTGGCAGGCCCTATCTACAAACTAGAATAACATCCATCATACTCCGCTTCATAAATTAAAATCTATTGTCATGTTCTATTTAGTGGGCTAAGTCTGTGTGAATGTTGATAAGTGATAGTTCACATCACCTTTATGGTTCCATTATGCTATGAATCCATTTTGAAACAAACACAAGTCACAGAGCATCAGAATAGTGGCATAAGCACGTAGCCAGAAGTAACAGGCCATTTTTTACAATGTTTTGATGTAGCTCCCACAATGATATAGTCTGATGCATCAGGCACTGGTGTGTGGAAATTCTGGCTAATGAACGCCTGATTCATCTTTACAAAGGTAAGTCTCTCCACATTTTGGGTGGACAGACGAGTTCTCCGTGGGGTAACTATGGCCCCCGCTGCACTAAACACTCGTTCTGATGGGGCTGCTCCTGCACTCTCACCACTCTCCAGCAGTCATGGCAGTTGAGCGTGAGTGCAAAGGGCCCCCTCAGTGAGACCTTCATGAGGATGGAAATGGCGCACTTAGGCAGCAGCCAACTGACTACATAGGATGTCTTGATAGTAGTTGAGTTTATCCTCCCTCTCAGCAGTTGTAAAAAAGACCCCCATTTTGGACTGGTAGCAAGAGTCTAACATGGTGGAGAGCCAGTAGTCATCCCTCTGCCGAATGGTGATAATACGGCTGTCACTACACAAGCAACTCAGCATGCATCTGGCCACTTGTACAAGGTACTCAGAGGGACTCCCTGCCTCCATCTCTACTACATACTGCCACAGTGTGGTAGGGTCAACAGTCTGGTCTTCCTTATTGCCCTCCTGCTCCTTCTGCTCCTCTTCTGTCACTTGTGCAGATAAACCACCATTTCTGTATACATTTCTTGTGCATGAATGTCCTCCTTCTCATCCTCCTCCTCTGCCAGTTCAGCCCCCACAGGGCTCAGGTGGCTGTGAGATGTAGGCGCCTGTCCCCTGGCCAAACAGAATTATCAGCATCTGCTCCAGGACACGAAGGAGTGGAATGATCGTTCATCCCATAGTCCTGGCGACCGACAAATAAAATGGCCTACTCAAAGGACCTGAGGAAATGGCAAGTGTCACGCATGAGCTGCCACTGGCTAACGTCGAAATTGCATAGTGGATTACTTCTGTCCACCTGCATTTTCCTCTGCTCATGTAGTAAGTCCAACATGTGGGGGGTGGAGTTCCAACATGTGGAAATGTTGCATATGAGGCAATGTTGGGGAACACTATTCTGCCTTTGCAGCTCAAGGAGGGTGTGCTTTACAGTGTAAGAGTGGCTGAAATGGATTACAGTTTCCTGGCCATTTTCAAGGTGTCTTGCAGTTGGGTGGAAGATTAAAGATGTGCACCATGCAGGGCACATGGGTCAGCTCACCTTGATGCAGTGCCGACACAATGTTCTTCCCGTTATTGGTGACCATGGTGCCGATCTTCAGTTGGCGAGGTGATTTGATTTCTTGCCATCACCTGGCCAAGTTGCTGGTGTGCCTGGGCAGGAACCACATTTACCCAGTGTGTCATAAAGGACAGATATTGTCCTTGACCATAGTTACAGTTCCACACGTCGGTGCTGCAGTGTACTGTAACCACACACTGACAGGAGCAAGGATTGGCCAACCTTCTGTACAACATACATGTGCAGGGCTGGTACAGCCTTTTGAGAGAAGTAATGATGGCTTGGAACTCTCCACCTTGACTCTGCACATGCCATCAGTTCTCTGAAAGGTGCAAAATCAGCCACATGGAAAGGTAGGGACTGTAGTACCAGCAAGCTTCTGCACCATTGGATGAATGCACGCATACTGTTGTCTTTTTGTCTTTTTGCAATTGTGTTGGTGATCGATTGCTGGTGAAATGAGTGATGAGGAGCAGAAAAAGGAAGAGGAGTATCAGAACCAGTAGATGATGGGAAGGAAACACAGCTCCCTTCTGCTGAGGTGGTGGAGCCATGACTGCTGAAAAAGGGGTGTGTGCCGCTAGGAGATGCCTCAGGCTGTACAACAACATTAGCCCCACAGTTTTCCCAGGCCACTTTAGGCATGTGTTGACACAGGGCTATGGCGCCAACATTGGCACCTTAGCCATGCTTCACCTTCTGTCCACATATTCTACATATAGCCACTTGCGAGTTTGGTATTTTACCCCCAGCACTGTGTGCTGACTGCCTGCTGCTGCCTCTATGAACCCATGCACCGCTAGTTGTTTCCGGACAGGTAGGCTCATGAGTAACAGATGGTCTACCTCGGGAATGTTTGACTTCAGATCTCACACTGCTGCCACCCTGCTGACTCATGACCACGCTTGCACCCTGCTGGCTCACCCGCTGTCTCAAGTGCAAGCTGCCACCCTCACCCCCTGATGATGATGATGATGATGAAGCCACATCTTCACCAGGCTCCCACGTGCGATCGGCTACATCATCATCCACTACTGTCTGCATGTCACTGATTGCACCTTCACAAGTCTCATGGCCGCGTGCCTGACCACTTGCAATACATGCTCCCATGTTTTTTTATCTGTTTCTGTGAATTTTGAGGTTTAGGATTTAGCAAAGTTTATTTTGCTTTGGCAGAGGACCTCTATGGTACCATTGGAAAGTTGTTAAAAAATAGAAGGTTTGACCGACAAAATTTATAAGGACTTTTGTTAGTCTTGGTTAATTCATCTGATGCAGGGATGAAGAGAAAGCCAATTTGCCCCAATAGTGGCTTTTCCTGAGATGGACTGAGTAATCTTGAACTGAGTAAAAAAATTGAATTTATTGGTAAACTTAATAACATCTTCTAGACTATGTGGAATTGTTCAAGTTGTCTCTAATTTCATCTTCTTTAAGTGCAGACTGTATCAGTTGTTTAACAGAGCCAAAACAACCTCAGCAGTTTCCAAGAACTGGCCGACAACCACAGCAGTGCCCAGGAGCTGCTCAAGTTAACGACCAGGTGTGGAAAGACACAGTTTTCGGTGACCTGCCCACAACCCAACAAGAACTTTAACCAACAGTTTAAAAATGCTGAAAAAAGACCTTGCTGCTTGCACTACTGTTTTCTAGGGGTAGGCCATAAAGGTAATTGTCTGCCCTAGGCTTGTTGCAGTACACCAACCAACCAGAAAGGCTGATGGATGTGTACAACAGCCTGCAGCTAATGACTGTGTACAACAGCCTGTAGACCAGTGAGGGGATGAGGTCCCAGTTTTAAAGCTTTTCCCACAGAAAAGATTATAGATTTTCCTACAACCACTGAAAAGAGTCTCTGAAACTTGCACTTAGGATTGTGATTACACCTGCTATCACCTCATACATTAACACTAGAAATGAGCAAATCATCCAAAATTCGCTTCGCCGAATGTTCGTCGAATTTTTCGAAAGATTTGTACTTCTAATGAATCTATTCGGCCGAATCTGCGTACAAATCATACGTTATTATGTGGTGTATTACTACTAATAACGAACGTACAGTTGTTAAAGGCATCGCAACTTATGTGAACACGTATGCATGAGCATACAAAATTGCGTACAAATCCTCAGCATACTATAGTCTAGCGATTGCGTAATACGCAGGCACGCACAACGCTAGGCTTTGCTGGAGCGGAATGGTGGAGCAGGAGGAACGCTCTGAGTCTGACCCCTGGCTACATGACACTGTATCAGCAGATGACAGCAGATCATCCGGCTGTGATTGAGATGAGCGTGCCTTCCACTCCACTACCTCATCCACTTTCTCCTCCACTACAATTTTACGCCTTGGTGGGTTAGCCTGGTGGAACAGTGGCCAACTATTACGCATCAGCGTATAAAGTAACTTATACGTAGCATTAGCGTAAAATTTATTGGACAAGTACATAGCGAATGCATAGAAAACTTTAAGAACATTTTAGAATCTAATGAAGCGAATCGCAAAAAATCCGTATTCGCTTCGGAGTGGAAAATTTGTAAGATTCGATACGAATCTACGAAGCTGTGAATAGATTTGCTCATCTCTAATTAACACAGAGAAAGGATGGGTAAGAAACTAAACAAAGAGTCAACGTTGTAAAGAACTGGAAACAACATATGTGTTGCAGCATAAAAAAGGGCCATGTGCAGAACAAAAATTGATTTTGCACCAGAGACATTGTCTTCTTATCCAAGAAGATCAGAAATAAAGAAGACCTCTGTGAAAGACACTTCTAGTTAGTCCAACACAGTTTTTATGACATTTTTTTTTTAGAAATCCAATGGTTCCACGTTGTTTTCTGTTAAATGATTAGGGTTTATATTATGTTATATAGAATAGGTCATGATGTTGGTTTCTATACTTTGGGATAGGTGAAATGAATTAAAGTGGAAGAACCAAGGGTGGAATATATTGTAAGTATATTTTTAAGTACAGATTGGTCTGTCCCCTTTAATTCCATACCCTTTAATATTCTGTATAATGATATCCCTGTAACGCAGTGAATTAGGTACATACAAAATACCCCTAACCCCCTCATTGTGCCTCGAAAGCCACATTTCTGAGTGGTTATTTTAGTGACATGCGTGCTGCACACTGGACATCTTTAGGAGGAGGGGCTAAAAGGGTATAAACTTGGCTGCACAGACAGTTAATGGGCAGAAACTTCATCCAGGTAGTATGTACCGTATGTATGTGATTCAAATACTATTTTCTGTCTTGTATCACCATGAGGTGTCAGCCATGAGTTATGGCATGGCAGATTCTGAGTCCCCCATATATAGTATCAGTTAGGCCATGTGATTATTATTCATTCTGTATGTGATTTTTCTGTATTACCTTATATTTAATCACACTTAGTAAATATATTTATTCACTTAGCCTGTGTGAGCTTATTTATTCTCAAATCTTTTGAATCAATGTTAAAACACTAGTTCATGTGATGTCACCGTACATTGGTCAAATGGTCTAGTTGCAGCACAGCCCAATTGAAGTGAATGGGGCTGCGGTGCAATACCAAGCACAGACAATGTACTAAGTACAGCGCTGTGCTTGGAAAGCTGTCAGGAGCAGGCTGCACTCCCAAGAGCTCCAAGGAGTGCGGAGGTTCCCTCAAACAGCTACAGCTTACAAGTGGACGGAAGCGTCTGCCTGCGCCCATGCGGGCACGGTTACGAGCACGTTCACTCATCTCTAGTTACAACTATTAAAATGCTGAAATATTTATTATGCTCGTAAACTCCATAATGGAGAAAAAAAATAAACATAAAAACAAAATCTCAGCTCTGTAGATGGAAATATAAAAATAGTTATAGGTTACAGAATATGGTAAACATACTTGTTTTTTTATACATTCTTTTTAGTCCTCTTTGGGGACTTGAACATGTAATCTTTTGATTCTTTTTTCTATGCACTATATTACTCCTTCATGACAGTGCTTAGTCAGTCTAACAAGCAAGCTAATACATCCTCAGCAGCTGAAACATGACAGGCCTGGGTTCCTTCAGAAGGCCCTTAGCTGCTATGTAGAGATGAGCGAACATGCTCGTCCGAGCTTGGTGCTCGTTCGAGCATTAGGGTACTCGTAACTGCTCGATGCTCGGACGAGTATCTCGCCATGCTCGAGGAAATGGCAACTTCCGCATCATGCTTTTTTGGCGCCTAAAAACACAGCCAATCACAAGCCAGGAGACTCTGCGTACCACCCAGCATCACGTGGGGCCCTTACATGTCGATAGCAGGGGTTGGCTGGCCTGATCAGGTGACCCTGGAATATACTACCGACTGGCCGCTGTGCTCGTCTCAGATGCCGTCTGGATATCGTTAGGGATAGAGCTGCTGCCTTTCAGGGACAGTGTTAGGGCCTGAATTTAGTTCTCAGTTAGGCAGGGATCACCCACAAAGAACCCAACAGCCCTTCTAAGGGCTAGAAGACATTTTATTTATTTATTTTTTGTCACTTGGCTGGCTGGCACTAGTAGTGCAGCTATCGCTATATCTAACCCTGTTTTTTTTTTTTTTTTTGTTCTATCTCAGTGATACAAATCCATTGCACACAGCACTGTGGAACCATTCTGTGTGTCACAGTTCAGCACTGACTCACTCCAATCCATATATACTGTCCAGGTGACACTTTCTGTACGTCACACAATACAACCAAGTCATTTGCTACCAATATCATCTACCGTTGATCCAGAAAATTCTCTGTGTGACATTTGTCTGGGTCACAGACTAAATAGCCACCGTTAACAGGGTGTCAGTCAGTTCTACCATATTTCCTGCACGTCACGTTCCCAAAAAAACAAAATATAAAAAAAAAATTATTATTTCAGTTGTTTTAGCTCAGTGATACAAATCCATTTTACTCAGCTGCGTGTAACCTGTGTGTCACAGTTCAACACATTCGCTCCCATCCGTATATACTGTCCAGGTGACACTTTCTGTACGTCACACAATACAACCAAGTCATTTGCTACCAATATCATCTACAGATTGATCCAGAAAACTCTCTGTGCGACATTTGTCTGGGTCGCAGACTAAATAGCCACCGTTAACAGGGTGTCAGTCAGTTCTACCATATTTCCTGCACGTCACGTTCCCAAAAAAACAAAATATAAAAAAAAAAAATTATTTCAGTTGTTTTAGCTCAGTGATACAAATCCATTTTACTCAGCTTTGTGTAACCTTTCTGTGTGTCACAGTTCAGCACATTCGCTCCCATCCGTAATATACTGTCCAGGTGACACTTTCTGTACGTCACACAATACAACCAAGTCATTTGCTACCAATATCATCTACAGATTGATCCAGAAAACTCTCTGTGCGACATTTGTCTGGATCACAGACTAAATAGCCACCGTTAACAGGGTGTCAGTCAGTTCTACCATATTTCCTGCACGTCACGTTCCCAAAAAAACAAAATATAAAAAAAAAATTATTATTTCAGTTGTTTTAGTTCCAAAAAAATATTTATTGGTTTGATTGCAAAAAATACAGAGAAATGCATACACAAGGTATACAAATATAAACTAGTCATGTAAAACATTTTACAACTATAATGCAACGGTGAATGTTTCAAGAACAATAGCGTCAAACAATAAAATTGAACAATTTGTGCGTTGTGTGGATTCATTTCTAGTTACGAACTGTATCAAACAATCCGGGTCTAGTAAGGAAGGCGTAGCCGTCTGGACCCCCCCGATCAGGAAGGGGGAAGGGAATGGAGGGGACAGGGAAATGTGAAAGGCCTCCCAATGCCTAAGTCTCCCCTTTAGAGGGATAGAAAATATTGCAAATTGGGGGATTTAGAACAGTTTAGCCAGGGGTTCCATTCAGTTGTTTTAGCTCAGTGATACAAATCCATTTTACTCAGCTTTGTGTAACCTTTCTGTGTGTCACAGTTCAGCACATTCGCTCCCATCCGTATATACTGTCCAGGTGACACTTTCTGTACGTCACACAATACAACCAAGTCATTTGCTACCAATATCATCTACAGATTGATCCAGAAAACTCTCTGTGCGACATTTGTCTGGGTCGCAGACTAAATAGCCACCGTTAACAGGGTGTCAGTCAGTTCTACCATATTTCCTGCACGTCACGTTCCCAAAAAAACAAAATATAAAAAAAAAAAATTATTATTTCAGTTGTTTTAGCTCAGTGATACAAATCCATTTTACTCAGCTGCGTGTAACCTTTCTGTGTGACGCAGTTCAGCATACTCACTCCAAACGGTATATACTGTCCAGGTGACACTGTCTGTACGTCACACAATACAACCAAGTCATTTGCTACCAATATCATCTACCGCTTGATCCAGAAAATTCTCTGTGTGACATTTGTCTGGGTCGCAGACTAAATAGCCACTGTTAACAGGGTGTCAGTCAGTCCTACCATAGTTCCTGCACGTTACGTTCCCAAAAAAACAAAATTGTAATAAAAATATAAAAAAAACAAATATAAAAAAAAATTATTTTTTCA